>KQ061782.1:59210-79423 GCA_001008035.1 Atkinsonella texensis
GGGAGGTTCGCAGGCAGGTCGGAGTGCAGCCACCGTGGGACGGTTTTGCTTCGACTCAAGTACCTTTGCATTGGGTGCAGGGATGCTTCACTGTCGGCATTTCCTGCTAAGATGGCAGCAATTTTTAAGGCGTACTGCTAGATCTGACAAATATGAGAAGAGCAGCGTGGCTGGGGCTGTGAGGACACACTGAGGGTCGTGGGACAATGGATAGTCAAGGTAAGGAATGGCGACGAAATATAATGGGCAGCCGCAAATGATGAGCTGACGGTGGGTGAAGCGAAGGAAATAGTTAGTTTGATGATTGGCAATTGAATGATGGAGGTGGGACTTGACATGGCAGCTGAGCGTTTCGCATACATAGTCCGGAGTATGCGACCCAGTATAGTGAGTGGTGGGACGTACACAATCCATGAATCCGATTACTCGCACAGCTATGTAGGCATCGAATATCTGCCTGTCAAAAACAAATAAGGGAATCAATACGCAATTGAAGCGGAAACTGTTGGGTGAGCGGCGGAGCATGAATATGTATAGCGCAAATACCTAGAAATAGTGAGCCATCGAGATGGACAAAAAGAATTAAATGTCGAGACACAGTGACTGGACTTAGCGTTTGGCACTGAGTCAAGGAGTCAATGACTAGCTTCAGCAGACCGATATTAACCGGGGTTTCACATCGAATGCGAGGTCAACGGGACGTCGTCCGTTCAAAGCGATTTCCACAGCGAGGTCGTTGCAGAATGACCCTAATAAGCGACGACTTCATCAATTTTTCTTGGAGGTACATGTATAAGGTGCAATTACTAATACGGCCTGGGCACGGCACGGCACGGCACGGCAAGGCATCAGCGCCTTGGATAATGATAGCTTAGCAATAAGAGTACACCCTTGTAACTACTTACATACTTTTAGCTAGGGTCCTCAGTGGCTTAACCTTATTACTAGCGATTGGCAAACTATTTGCTAACTTTTTTGAGTAAATACATTTTTTGTATTGATAGGCATTTCACACCCACCTTTGCGCCACTGACACTATCCCTTTATCTACTTGTCTACCTACTTTTCATAGTTTAAGGCCTGAAGACCTATTGTGAGCAAAGCTACTAAATGCATCATCCTGTTATATTTTGTACGTTATCGCTCTAGATAACTGTATTGTGCACCAAAGTAGCAGTATTCATTGTACTTGTTGGACGGATTCTATAGTAGAAGAAGAAAGAAGGCTTCTATAGACAGTCTATATAAATCATTGACCCCAACAGGAGCAACATCTCGTGTACCGGAACGTGCCAGCTGTACAAAGTGGGACTTGCATCTCTGTAAAATCATACAGGGGGTATATCGTACAATTGCTTTTCCAATATCACAAAATACAAGTCTTCCCGTAAAGCCTTTCCATTCACGAGTTGTGCGTAAGGAAATGGAGCTGTTCTCCCTGTCTTTCTATAGCCCCGTCGAATGTACCATTCAATCAGTTCCTGCCTCGTCCAGATGACAGACATTTCCATCGTCCGGACACCAAGCTCATCACGAGCCATCTTCTCTGCTTGCGCGAGAATCTTCTTGCCCATTCCGCCAGCCTGTCGCTTGGGGTCCACAGCAAAAAGGCCGAAGTAACCGATGCCATTAGGCTTTCCTTCAATTTCGCAACATCCTGCTAATGAGCCAGACTCGTCATGAGCGACAAGCATGAGGCCGGGTCCCTTGATTTTGGAAACAACCCCAACTTCGTCGATACGTTCATCCGCAAGAAGATCTGCCTCTGTCGTCCAGCCTTCCCGACTGGATTCTCCTCGATACGCGGATCTAACCAGGACTTGCACAGCTCTTGCATCCGAGAGGATGGCTCTGCGATATGCAAGATTTGCATGTGATGGGCTCATCTTCGGTCGCGTATCTTTAGGTCCAGGCTACACGGGCTGATTAGATTATTGAAAAATGTAGCATGCAACGTGAGAATGCAATGTATCAATATGGCATGGGATAAGATTTTGACAGGTTCTCTAGGTTGTCATGTCTGTCTCCTGCCTACCTAGGTGCATAACATGTTACGATAAGGCCTTGGTCCACTCCCCAGTCACGTGCCCATGTCTTCACCCGACAAGCCCTTGTGATCGCAAGTTCAATCATTGCCATTCAAGAAAATTCGTGCAATCACATACACCACTCTGAATTTCTTGCTACATGGGATGCAATAGACTCTTACCAAAGGCTAGAGCTTGCCGCGCTAATGGTTTGATTCACGCTTAGTCGCCGCCTTTTGCACAGCAGCATCTGCAAACAATCAGGCTACATCGCCCAGCACGGGGTGCGCATCACTATCAAAGACGACATTCCGACGCAGAAATCACGAGAAAGCCCCTTCGATGCAGTCTGTCATGCGTAAGAGGGTATTCGTTTATTTCCCGCAAGCCTATCCTCAATAACGATTCCCCGTCAGCCGTCATCTCGTGTCCTTTTTACTAGCTGCGATTGAATAGTGAACATGCAAGACAAAAGAACAGCAAATTAAAAATCTAATATGATCTTATATTACACTATGCATATATGAAAGGCCTGACGTCAATTCCTAGCTTAGCGATTGCGAATCATCTGAAGAATCGATCTGCCGGTCTCCGAAGTGCCTTCCGAATCGAATGAGCTTCGGCGATCTTTGACGAATTTCGGCCACGTGTTGGTAAGCACGAGGTATTTGATATGCTTCTCGGCTTCATCAAATACCGTTTCGTCAAAGGTGGCGGGAATCTCGCCCCAGAACTGGACACAGCCTCGGACTGTCTTTTCATCCTCCGTGGCTGATCCAGAACCCGTGGAAGTTGCGTCGGCAGCCTTGGGAGGCGCGCAGGCTCTATCAAAAGGTGTGATAAGGTCGATCTCACTCTTATCTCCGTACAATATACGGGCTGTTGATTCAAAGACAGCTTCCAGCTTCTTGAGCTCAGATGAGGAAATGTTGATGGGAAACTCAGCGTCTCTGACGCTGATAAACTCGGCATAGATGCGCAGGGCGCGATCGAATCTCTCATGAACAAGTTCTCTAGTCGATTCATCTTTGACTCCATCGCGAGCGGTCTGGGGTAACGATGCCTTCCATTCGGCGACACAAGTGAGGAATGCTATGTTTTCGCCCGAGAAGTCGCGCAGTGAGGAGAATTCCTGAAGAGGAGCAGGGTTTCGTTCCAATACATACTCTAGCGCGCTCATTGTCAAGATGCTTTCTTGGGAGTCGGTTGATCTAACAGATCCATGTGTAGACTTGGGACCGGTCATCAGAGACTCTACAACTGTAGAAGTAGTGTTTAGCGACTTGGCACCTGACCTGGAAACCTGATTCTGGGATTCCCACTGAGCGATCGAGTCAAGGGTTTCTTGGCGCAGGGTGGAAGCTTGTACAACTTCCCAACAGGGGAGAAAGATTGTCAAAATCTCGAGGACCCAAATAGAAACAGCAATCCTGTGACAGTCTCAGAGTTCCAGTTTAGAATAATACGATGAGGGCTGCTCTTACCATTGCGGAGGGACGAAATACTTATTCACAGGCTCCATCCAAGGAACATATAGCGCAATTAGCCACATGGGTGTAGCATGTAGCCTACAGAGCCATCTGTTAGCTTCGCAAATCTGCAGTTGAACGGGAGGAGAACTCACCCAGCCACTGCACAACCAATAGTCTGAACCCTCCATCCATGAGTATCATTAATGTTACGAGATTTCCAAAGGATGTATGGTGCAATGAGCCATGCCCACACAAACTGCCAAAGGATACCAGGCCACCATTCCCAGCCACGGCCCATCTCCATCTTCTGGTACATATCGGTGCCGTTTACCTCGGTGCCTGGTATGCCCCAACCAGGGTGAAACTTGCGGGATATGAGATACATAAGTATGGTTAGGAACAACTGCGTTGTCTTGATTAGAACACGATCTTAGTTGTAAGATGAAAACCACTTACTTGAAAGCCCATCCCAAGTCCAACGAGAAGCACCATCTTGGAGGAATAATCCATCTTCCTGAAACGTCCGAAAACACCCAGAGCGCGTATGCTTTTGACCGTTCCATCAGTCAGGTTGTTGAGGTACTTTTGTTGTGCCTTCGCCACGTAAAGAAATCGGCTGTTGGAGGCATTGAAGAGTGCGATTCCCAGGGGTAAATAAGTCCCCATGACCCAATACTCAGCATCACCTGGGGTCAAAGCGCCCACGATGTAGCCGAACTGAACTGAAAACCAGTAAATATGGAGCACTACAACTGCAGAGATGGAGAGCCCAATGCCACGAATACGCAGTAATTGCGAGTGCCGATTGCTTATGAGGTAGCCCATGCCACAGATGAGCAGGAAGGTCCATATGCTGGCCCAGCATGTCCACCAAATGCCGACGCCATCGAGATTGATCTGTGGCTTTGAGTCCGCCGTCAAGCCCAGTTCAGATCCCATTTTCCCAAGCGATGTCGGTAGCGACTGGTGGCGACGGTCAGTAGGTGCAGGAACTATCGTGAAATTTGGTAAGTTGGGAGAGAGGATGACGAAAGATTTAGAAGCATGCACGGGCTAAAGTGATCGTGTAATAGTATTGAAGTTGCAGGCATAAATCCAGTAGATGATGTTTCAAGGTGCTAAATTCATGCTCTCATTCACTCCTCAAGACAGCTGAGCAATGGGCAACGGTCGTTCCGTGGAAGTGAACCGGGGTCTAGGACCTGGTTAAGTATCCAGCGCCGAGTTCATTGCATATCGAGAGGAGAAACTCAAACTTCGTATGCAAAGCGACTGCAACAAAAGCAAATCGGTTTGTGCGCAGTTCATCAAGGTTGACGGGGTGTGCGAAAGGGGGACGGCGAAAATATAAAAAGTAAAGAAAGCTAAACAATCATAGTCCCACGAACAACAGTATGGTTACTTTTCTCAAGCAAAGCAGGCACACCATCCACACCACCAATACGTGAGTACACTCATTAGTTCCCTTGCAGTGCTCAGAATCCTCGTCCCAGATCGCAGCTGTCGCCAGATACTGGCACAGTGTTTTGGTACGAAACCATCTTCCTTTTTTGGATGGGCCTTTTCCATGCATGATCCAGGTTTATTGCCTCCCCCCAGTTTAAGGGCGACTTCTTGTTGATCACAGGTTAAAGGCGCGGGCTGCAGCGCGGCTGAGACAACAACTGACTAATTAGACTGTTGGTTGGCTCTGCGACACGTCAAAGACCCGCAACTTGTGCTCATTTTGTCACGGTGGCATCATGGAAGAAGCACCCGGGAGATACAAGGTAAAGGCGTAGTAAATAATTACATATGAAGACAGAAAGCAGCAATACTTCACTGTCCAGCTTCGCAAAGAGGTTCGCAAAGAAGGAAGTGCGTTCAAGATCTAATTGATAAGGTGTCTGGGCGCTTTAAAAGCCTGAAGTCGGAGGGGGCAGGGGAATTAGGGCCGGCTACTGGACCCTGTCACTGTCCCTGCTCCTTGCTAGTCATTAATTCATCTGGGGTCCAGACTATTATTATTATGATAGCTTAGAACAGCGGCACGTCCCGGCCAGTCGGTCATGGAAAAGTAGATCAAGATCAACGTCCGAGTCCCATGTAGGTTTCGGTAGCTGCATGAACCTGCGACCAGCTATGTTTCTCTGGAGATCATTTCCTTGTGTACGGAGTACGATTACTCACCATTATTAGCCCTGCTCAATGCTGGTGGCTGGGGACAGCCGCATATGAAGCCAGGACTTGAGTAAGGGCTTGTGACCAATAATTCAGCGAGGGTGGTTCGGACAAACACCCAATTGCAACGCCCGCAGAATTTGGAATTGTTCATTCAATTGACAGAAGCGGGTCTTTAATTCGCCTAGGTCAGTGCAACCTTGAGGCGTTATTGGACTTAAACCACGGCGCTGGTCCTCGTCTTATCCAAGCGTTACTTCTTGTCAAGTGGCGTGATGTTGTTTCACACTCTTTTCTTAGTGAGATCCCTATGATAATTAATGTTATGAAAGTTTGAATGACATGATTTACCAACAAAGACTGCGTGTTTCAAGCGCGAGCTAGCATGACCGGTCAGCCGCAAACTCATACCGACCTTTCCTACAAGTGATTCCAATTTAATTTTCACTCGCACATTCATGCTCACAATACACAGAGTCTTTCACAACATCCTCGCTATTTTCCAGTGCCAAGATCCCTAAGCACAACGTCGACAACAGCCGTGGAGGCCCCAAAGCCAACGCCAAAGAAAACAACCCAGACTGTCCTAAACACCAAGCCTCAAATCATCCCTTCCTCGACGTATTCTCCTTCAACGCCTACCTCCTGGAGCATTTATCCACCACCCTCTAGGGCATATAACTCAAGATCGCAAAATATCCAGTCCTACCCCTCCATCACGTACAAGCAGGCCATTGAGATGGCCCTCTGCTACGGCTGGAACATCGTCCAACACAAGATCCTCGACACAGGGTACTTCATCCAGTGCTTCACGCCTCGCCCAACCGCAGTCCATGGTCGGAATGGAGTGTCGAAAAGGTAACTGTCTCCCTAGTGGCTGGGAGGATGTACCCCCATGGACATGGCAGAAGTCGCCGCCGTCGAGAAGGAGGAAGACTGAAGAGTTTGTGGAGATACTGGCTAGGGGTTGAGACGTTGACATAGTATTCAATGTCTGATTACTTGTATTATTATTGCCGTTTTATCATTTTGTAACAACCCGTTCGCGAGGAGGTAATACCGCGCCCGTTAAGCATACTATACAATACCGGTATTTACGAGTCATGAATACCAGCCATCATCTACGTCTTCGTCTTCACCATCATCTTCTGTGCCATCGCTGGCCATTCTGTCCAGTAGTCCATCATCGCTGTCTCTATTCCCTTCATATTCGTCTTCGTCTTGCTCAGTGTCCTCGTCATGCTCTGCCGAGTCGTCAGTGAGCAAAGACGACTCTGGATTTTCGACTCTTGCGCGCCGGAGTCTTTCCGCCAATGATAGTCTTTTGGGCGAATTGTCCTCATCTGCATCCCCCTCTTGAGAATGTCCTTCGTCCACATCATCATCATCGTCGTCATCACCAAAAACGAGCTTCAGGTGCCTAGGCTTCGTCACCCGTGCGCTCGACACCATCTCAACCTCGTCCGAATCGACAACCATGCGGGTCTTCCTAGCCCTTTTTGTCTGTGGCTCATTAACTTCGTCATCGTCGGAACTGCTAACCACAGCCTTGCGCTTGCGCGACCGCCGGACCGAGGGCGCATTTTGCTCCTCGGATGATTGTCTGTCCTCAGACTCGATGCTCGAAAGCCGTGCTGACACCCTCGGGACCAGTTCGTCCTCGGAGGAACTCACTACCTCGACAATCTCATCATCATCAATTCCATCACTTTCATATTCGTCCAGATCGGTCCCTTCTGCCGAGTCATCATCATCATCATCGCTGTCGCTAGCCCCTTCGGACCCATCACTGTGGTCTAAGTCAGGAATGTCCTTGAACATTCTGAGGGCATTATACTGCGCGATTCCCTCCTGAAGCTCGAACTCCACCATCGGCCACATTTCAACTCCCACCTCAACGTCTTTACCGCGTGAAAACAGCTTCGGAATAGAATACTTTGCGAAGTCGGGGTGTCCATCTACATCCGGCCAGCAAAACAGGGACTGCGTATCCTCTCCCAGGCCAGGCTCCTTCTCGCGCGTCTCCACCAGATAAGCATGTACATAGTCCGTGACGCACCATCTTATTTGCCCAGCTTTCTGAGACTCGGCCGGCGTGTGCACGTATAGCCTCTTTAGATTGCGAAAGATGCCCTTCATAGCAGGGACCGCCTCATCCACGGGTCCATTCAGCATTCCCTCAAAAAAAAGTCCCCAGGGGTTGACGGCTATGTTCTGTATTTCCTTGGAAAAATCAGGCAGGAAATAGTCCCTCCCTGCCTTCAAACCTTGCAAAATGATAACATCCGTCTCCTTCCTGAATCTCGCGATGGCATCCCCAGAGCCAGCATCTATTCCCAGCTCCTCTGGGTATTTCTGCACTGCGATGCTCCGTGATTCCCGGTGCGTGGACAACATGACCCTCAGTCTCTCCGTTTGATCTGCGAGTGTGCGATGGTCCTTGACGGAATGATCGTCAGGTCGCTCCATGATAGCCGAGCTGGGAGAGAGTGTGAACTGCAGCACACGTGCTTTTGCCGTCAAATCGGGACAGTAAAACTCCCATATCCGATGCCTCAATTCCGGCGGGAGACGCATGAACTGCGGGAAGACATGAGTGCCTGAGGAGCCGTCGTCACCGCTGATGATGTCTGATGCATCTGAGCAACCATCCTCTGATTGTTCGGCTTCATCATCGATAAAAGCCCGCCCGCTCTCATCATCCTGGCTGCTTTCGTCTGAAGCTTCGCTGACATTGGTCGTCTCGTCATCAGATGAACGGCCATCGGAAGACATGATCCTCTGAGTAATAGCGTGAGTTAGAGTCCAAAAGCTAATGCGAGGTCAAGTTTTATAACGAAGCCTGGTCATTAGTGAAGGGGACGTGGATTTTTGACTTTGGATGATGCCAGGCTTTGCTTTGGCCGGCACCTGGCGCCACCTGCGGGTGCCTTTAACGAATCAGCGCTACGTACTCAGCAGATCCAGCTCCATCATTGCTGCCTACCTCCCACCTATCTCATCGGAGCTTGCGGTGTGACTATTACCAGATCCAGGTTGGCGTGCGATAGTACCTAGGTACGGAGTACTTGGAAGCTAGGTACCTAGGTAGGTAATTTTGGCCGCGAACCCAGACGTCGTTCTCGTTTGTCCACCATTCCAAAGTCGCCCGGAAGACACCGCCTCGTGATGGCATTCACGCGACACAGCGCCGGACACATCGCGTCGCCTGCATACATGCTACGGAGTAGCTTTTGAATGATTTTACTCCTTGTAAGCACCCTTGTTAGTGGACTAGTGCACATTGATGCTACCGCGCATGAAATAATAAAACTTGAGTCTGGTAGGTCCATGCACAGATACTCCTGCTGGGAAAAGTACTTCTGATGCTTCTTTCGAGCTATGTAGCCCTACTAGCAGCGTTGACGACGGCTCTAACGAACGCATTAGCATGTCATTATCACAAGCCCTGTGTATGTGTTTGCAACCTCCTAAACTGTTGAGGCTCATAGGGTCACGCATGGGGGAGTGTGGATTCGAAGGACTTCGGAGTCGCTAATCAATTAACAATAGCTACCTACTTTAGGTAGTTGCTAATGTCTGAGTACTTCAATCCCTTATCTCCTTGTTTCTTCCTGTACGCCTTTCCCTCTTTTTATGCTTGCTGTAAATGCGCTACTACTCGTGAGGGATATTGATATACCTACCTAGGTACCTACGCGCGCCAACCCGGTTCCTGGTGACTCTGACCAGCCTGTCATCACTTGTATGACAGTCCGTAAGTCTGATGTAGAGTTCCGTCACTATGACTGTACTGTCATACAAGAGCCTTTACTCTTACGAGCTGTCACTAGGAACCAGGTTGGCGCGCGATGGTAGGTAAGCACAGCAGACCACTATGTACTATTCCTAGTAAAATGCTTGTAAGAGTACTTCCCGCTGTATATTGCAAAAACCATTGCTGCATGTTTGCGCACTCTACTCGCCATGAGACAATTTGTTTCTTGTTTCATTTCTTGCTTCACACGATGCGACCAGCTGGCAGATGTGTTTTACTACTCTCCCTGCCACATTCCATTCGCATGCTACAAAAATGATGGACTGCGGAATGTCAGCGGTTACTCTATACATGTTCTCGTCACCTTTTGCACGTGTGACACGACATTGTTGATACCTCCCGAAGCTGCGGAGAAATTAAAGCCATTCCATCAGTGATCAGGCTGGACGACCTTTCCAGTCATGGAGCGCGGCCAAATTGAAAGAGCCTCATTTTCCGTCCCAGGCTAGACTAGTTCGTTCCCCTCATTCCTCTCGTGCGCCCGCACCTAAATCCTCATGGTGGAGAATGGTTCATCTCAAATCAGATCCAGGCGTGAACCATCATTCTGGCAAAGAAGCGATGTCGTGATGGCAAAGGCTTCGTCTGGCGCCAACCCTCAATGCGAATGATGCAGGGAGCGTACTGAGGAAACTGCTACCGTCAAACTCATGATACATGGACTGAGACAATGCTGTAGATGTGATGGATCGAGTGCAGTGTGTCGGTAAGAGTAAGTCATTTATAGCCCGGCTTGAGCCTCTCTTGCCGATGCGATGAGGTTAGGCTAGGAGCTTGTCCAGGTCATTGCTATAAGATCCTTCAAGCAACATTGTCCTAGATTGTACGCGCGCACAGCTGACCGTGGCGCCACCATGAAGTTCCTACATTTGACGGCTCTTGTCCTAGCAGCGGTGCAGGCGGTCGCATTTTCGTCGAAAGATGTGATAGACTCCGTCAAGAGAATCACCGAGCTGTCCTCAGAATCAGACGACATTTCCCAAGGTCTCCAGCCCTATAATGTCGAGGACGATGTTCCAGTGAGTGCGTTCATTACCGGGCGACTGGGCTGTGCGGCCAATGGCCAGTAAGATACGGATAGAAACGTTTAACACAGATTTTTGCAGAAAGTGACGGCAAATTTGAAGGATGTAGTGCAGGAGACCGTTGGCATCATCGAAGACTTGCTGAAAAACAACAACTCCGAATTCAGTGGAACCGAGCAGTCCGATATATGCAAGTCAGTTTCTGATGTAAGTCAACTTCCCAACGCTCCAGGTAGCTTCATTTGCGACATTGAGCTAACAAGGCCCCAGTTTGCGGAGATTCAGCAAAACTTTCTTAAAACGGTCGGCAGAAAGGAAGACGCTCTCTCAGGTGATCTCGCAACTGTTCCTTTGGCGTCTGTCATACAGGTGCTTCAAGGTGTCATCAACAAATTCGAAGACGCACTCACCGACAGTGTTTCTACTTGCAAAAGTCAGATACAGAAGGATCTCGAACAGCTGACAGGGGAATTTAACAAAACGGTCGAAAACTTGAGTAAGGTCCTTCCTGGAGGCAAAATTTCTCTTTCAGGCGGACTGGCAAAGATCGCAGACAGCCTTGCGCATCCTACCTCGACAAGTGCCAAAGATGGTAACAAAAGCAGCGTCCCCCCTAGTACCGTGAACAGCAATGCGACCGGGGCCTCGACATGCGCCATAAACGACTCTGCCGGACTAGTTGGTGGCATATTTATTTATTTATTTAAATGACTCTAGCCTAGTATCAACTAGTATCTAGTACTCCTTCTGTGCTTTAGGGGGGAAAACCCATTTTATAGGTGAAAAAACCCTCCTGCTTCTCTCTTGTGTTGTCTCCGGCCTGTCTGCGGTTTAGGTCCGCGTTAGGGCTGTTATACCCTATATGTAGTTGTTAGTGCTAATATAGTTAGCATTATTCTACCTTAGGTATAGTGTAGTAGCGTTATGTAAGACGCATTATGCTTATGTTGTTATGCGGCTGTGGTTATAGTAGGGTTAGGTGTAGGTTAGGATTGGGTTGTTGTGCGCGTCGTGCGATTAAGCTCTATTGTCAAGTAGACCTTCGCCGGTGCCGGGCCGCATGCGCCCTGTCCGCGGCGGGACTCCTATGGGTCTGGTTGGTGGCATAGTATCGCCGTGAAACTCCAGTACTGTATATGACCCATTGTCTATAATCACTTGGTCCTAGAGTTTGCCACAGCAGTCATGGATTGGAAGATCGCCAGCTAAAGGAACCGAATGTTAAACTGAGGGGCACGACTTCTCGTTCGTCTGGTTGCTTACCTGAAGTTACCAAATCGGCCTCCATGGCCGCCGCGGCCGCTGCTATGCGCAGTGCTCAGGGCCGCGCGAGCGATGGTCCTACCGGTGGCCGGCCTCTTGCGAGGTATCCTTGCTCCTAATCGGAACGGAAAAGGTGGAAGACTCAAGAGTTTCCAAGCTTAGGTTCAAGATTATGATAATAAACAATGGTGGAGTGCACAGTAGACTGCTCATATACCGTCTGTAGAAGCTAGCTGTCCCTTGTACTATTGATGCATTCTACGCGGCTGCACCTAGTGGAGTTTTGGTCAAGATTCCGAAGTCGTATCATACCTTTATTACTGAACGTCTTCTCTCTAAATCAATTTTTATATAGAAAGCGATACCGACTTTGTCGTTTGTTATACACGGAGCGCGAACGAGTCGACAAGGGGAGGTTACAGTGGGGGAAACAAGTCACGAGCAAATCTCACTTTCCCATCAAACTTCGTATATTTCAACTAGTTTTAAATAAATAATTGGTGAATGAATAAACTGATTTATGAGTTTATAGATAAATAAATGATTACGTCTAGTATGTGGTATGTACTGCTGTGCTTACTTGGAAGAAATCTAGACATTTGGCCTTCGTCTTCAAACGTCTCAATGGGGTGAACCAATAACTGTGTGAAGGAGCTTACCAAGTACATTCGCAAGTGTCCTAAGATCTTGCTGTCACCAGGTAGCCCAAGCCTATTCTAATAAAAAAAAAATTTCTTATCCAAAACCCAACCAGTTAAATGCTCCAAGAAACTCGTTCGACAGATAAGTATGTATAAAATATAAATGACCTCGACTTCGGTCAAGAGTATCTACGGCGCCAATGAACGATGCTAGCAGTGCGTTTTCTGATAACCGGCGAGATCATATTCCCAATCGTGAATGCTCTGGAATGAATGCCAAGATAGTTATGAGTTGTTTCAGAAACGTTCTCGCCACCTGGCCATTTATTGTCCCAATTCAAAGCAATAGTGCTGGACTGGCATTATTCTTGTAAAACTTCTTTCAGTGCATCACGGTCAATCATGTCAGTGGTCACCTTTGCCGGAGCGCCTTTGCGTTTCTGCGAAGTCCAGTACTGTGTAAACCCTGGAATTGCGCCCGGCTGATTGATACCTGGGACACGACGAGGCTCTTGATCCTTGCGCGTACTTGGATCTGTCGCAATTTCAGATGCAAATGGGCTCTGTTGGCTGGCCGTGGATCCACCGCCCCAAGGACGCCATCCGACTAATTTGCCCAAAGTGCCAGCAGCACCTCCGGGTGAGGGGCCCAGAGATTGTCGCCCTGTGGCGGGAGAAGACACGCACCGTGAACTCTGAAAACCGGCGAAATTATCGCGCAATGCAGCATCACTGCGCTTCCCTGACGAATGAGACAATGTCGGTCGCGCAATGACACCAGTTACAACGACATCTGCTCCGCCCAGCGGCCGCAAAGTCATCTGATTCGGGCGGGATTTTAGTGTATGAATGTCTAGACCACCTGTCAGAGACATGATCGATTCGTGGGAGGGTACGCGCTGTAAGCGATGTTGTGGCATCAGATCGTCCAGGTCAGGCGGGTTTTTTTTAGGAGAGGGCCCTTGAACAGGGGAGGAGCTTCCTATCATGCGTTCTGGAGGTGGAGATTGCCTTAACTGAGGCAATGACTGATCGTCCTCATCTTCTTCCTCGATAATGTTTTCCGCATATTTCGGAGAGTGACCTGCTGGCATCCCACTAGGTGTGTTTGGTGCATGATCTAGAACAGAAACAGTGAGGGATTGAAAACTATGCATGGAAGACATCGATTGCCTCTTCGGCCGACTCGCAGGCCAGGTGGGTGATAGAGGGTCAAGGCTCGTGGTGGGAGAGTTCGCTGGGTCCGAATCGTGATAGGCGGAATCGAAAACGCGCTGATGGTGCGTTTGCGGGGAACTTGATACTGAGGATAACTCGGATGCCGGTTGAGATCTTTCATCCCAGAAGGGTCTGCATTTTGATAATGTTGGCGTTGCCTCGCTCACAGGGATGCGGCACGGTAAAGCTGGAGCTGTGGGTGACGATGTCAGACCCCATTTGCCCGATTGATGTGGTGGTGATGGTGTCGAGAGAATTGGCGGTGTAAATGTTCCTGGGAGTAGACTTTGTCTCTTCTTTCTTGACTTTCGAGGTTCTTGCTTTGGTGTCAAGTGATAATGGTGGTGAATGTGTAATTCTTGAGAAAGTGAGGCTCTCTCGAGCACAGGTTCCAGTTCTGCCTTGAGTGTCGATGCAGCGCTGGCACATGCATTCGGTAGTGGTTGATGTTGCATAAGCTGATCCCTGAGAGATTGGATTTCGTCATTAGAATTCATAAGCATCTCTCGTAACTCGGCGATGCCCAGTTGGAGATTTGCGTTGTCTTGCAACAAGTCCTTTACAAAGTGGCCAACAATCTTGCTACCATGCTTGTGATCTTGGAGAGACTTGGTGGCTGCAGCTCCCTGAAGACGTCCCGCAGCGGTATCCAGATGCTTCTCGATATCGCGCTGGCGCTCCATTCGCGCCACTGTTTCGGCGTGTCGCTCACGTTCCTGCTGGGCCTCCTCCTCAATGCGTTCCAGCTGGTCCTGCATGTCCATAATTCCCCTTTGAGCTTCTTTAAATCGTTGAATATGCGTCCTGGCGTCGTCTTTCGACATGCGAAGCTCATTAAGAAGCCTATCAGTTTCCTCTTCCAACATGGCCAGGTGTCGTTCGGCATCTTCGGCGCGGCTAGCAGCAGCCTCTAGGCGACGGACTGCCTGCTGTGACGACATAAGACTCGACTCAAGAGTTTTGATCTTGACATCCGAATCGCACAAGTTGTTATTCATCGTCTCCAGTTGCTCCAGCAAGTTCCGATTCTCCTCGATCTTGTTCGCATTCTCGATCTCGAGTTCATGCTTGTCCATTTCGAGCCTTTTTATACGGTCATTCAGATCCTGTCGTTCCCGTTCAGCATCTGCCATGTATGCCTCATGTCTCGCTAATAATGCCTAGAGTGAAGATATTTTAGCAATGAGCACAGGGTTGTTCGAAGACATTCGAGGCGCAGGATATGTGAGACAAGTGTGCACAGCTATTGCGTCATAGAAAAAAAGATATGTCTGGAGTGGAGAAGAACGCATGATTTGTTTGTTGATGAAAAAAGCAAAAGGGTGGTGGTCTGCATTCGCTTGCTACTTCCCCCGTCTAGACAATAGCCTGCTTCGGCTGGTGTGCAAGTGGGAAGCTTTGTTTGTAGCCCGTAGAGCCACGAACGCGCCTGGCACGCCTCCCTGGAGCGGTCAAGCTTACTCAAGCCAGCAGCTCGATCTTTGGAGAATTGGAGGGGTCTGAAGTCTCATCATTGGCAGAAAACAAGATATTTAAAGTCGTACCTGACCAAGTTGTGCAGCCGTGTGGACATCCTTCTCAACAGACTCGAGAATGGAGCAGTTTCGGCGCAAAACCAGACACTCATCTTTGCCGCAGCAGCAGTGCAGGGATGAAAATGTATGTTCTCGTCGCCGGTCGCGCGGGCGAAGAACAAGGTCGGGCGTCGAAGTGCGAGATCGTGAAGCCATTATCTCACGTCGGCGAAACCGACTCTCGATGGAACGCTTGGCTTATCGGCTTCGGATGAAGTCGGCGCAGAGCAAGATGCAGTGACGATTACCATGATCCAAGGACCAAGGGTCTAAACCACCGGTTAAGTCATGAAGAGGCCACCAAGTGAAAGAGTCCGCTGGTTGAAGAGATTTCGGTTGAAGGCTGGGCACTAGGTAGAAAAGTTGAAAGCTGGCAATCGCGTCTGGTCTTGTCGTCTGAAGTACTCGAACATTGTTTGGCTGTGGAGCAATGGGGCAGACTAATCCACTGAGACGGTGAACTGAAAAGAAGCCAACGACAAGAGTTGACTTTTGGAGACACATGAATCATGCAGGCGGCATTTCGTGGTTCGAGTACGATGTCGAAAAGATGGCCATTTAGGCCGTAATTGGGTTGATAAATTCGCATCATCGCATTCGTCTATCGACCAACGCGGTCGCTCCAGCCAGTAAACATCACCGAGTGGGGCGCTAGAAGATACAAGGGTGGAAGCTTATTACTCTTTTTATGCGCCGTCACAAGCATCATATGCAGGATTCTGCCAGGCCGTTCTAGTTGTTCATGTACAAATTTTTTTTACTCTGCTCTCAGCTGACTTCTGTGTCAAACGTCTTCGGCGCCGATAAGGCTGCTGGTCTGGCACCAATTGTTGCGCTTCAGCTCGAACCGGAGCAGTCAACGACCAAGCACCTTTGAATAAAAATGCTCCTAAGGTTCTCCCTTCGCTTCGTTTGCTATGCTGGAGAACCGAAGTCGAAGTGATCACAATTTCGCCCGCAAGATTATCTCCAGGGGCGGACGTCGTCGACTGAGCATCAGGGGAGTCTTTAGGGACGTCTTTGACCGAGCTTCACAACGAGGCGAGTATTTACGCTTAATCAGTCAAGATCACCAGCAAAGTCAACGAGACGAAGACAAAATGTGTAGGAACATAGACTAGTAACGAAGGAACGACGAGACGAGCACAAAGCAAATCCTCCAGATTGAGCTGTGGACATTGAAAGAAAAAACCAAACCGAAAGTATAGGGGGTTTTGGCTTAAGAACGTTGCCCTCTAGACTCCGTACATTTAATACGACCTGTTCCCTACTCTTTTGTCCAGGCGGATTGAGCACAAAGAGATCTTATCCGAGTTTCTTTCACTTTTTTGGGAGCTTCGGACAATCCTAGGGTAGCTGCCGTTCAGCCTGAGTGGAGCGACATAACGAACAAATACTGGGAGCGAGGATTCTGTGTCACATGCCAGAACCGCGTTGCGTAACTGAAGTGAGGTTCATGATCTTCACAAACGGAATATGTTTGGGAGTTGATCAAGCGAGGTATGCTGACGCGATGCGAATCATCGCACCGATTGCAGCGACTGGCGTAGAAGGGGAAGTAAATTTCCCCTTGCATCTTTTTAAATTCCTCCTGCGGATCAGAAGGCGACCCCCACTCAAATCACGGACAACGAGTCTCAACATTCTGGCCCGAATTATTCAAGGCTAGTCGGGGCTTTAACAAAGGTCCTTCATCAACGCCCAAATACCAAGGTAGGTAGGTACTGTACGAGGTCGTAGTAGGTATTAGAAGTACCCCAGTATTCAGCGGTGCTGTGGGTCCCACGGACAACCCACTAAGAGCAAGCCGATTGTTAATCCACAGATTCCCTGACCTTGTCGGTCGAGTCTGTAGATCCGCCGACCTTTTGGCCGCAATCCATGACGAATTATCGACCCCTACTAATGGCTGCTCAATGCAGTGCCTTGCACTTTCGACTTTCAGGCACCTTCATGAACATCTCTTGGACATTGCACTCGGATCACGACTTCCGACTCTCGTCTGGCTGCCCGCCGAAGTACTGATGCTTTTGTTGTCATTGCCTTACTGTCTAACCCCAGTTCTTAACCACTGTTCCTCACCCTGCTTCTCTAACTACCTCCGTCCGTCAACGCCTTTCGTGCATGTTACATTATCAATCACCTTGGCTGCTGCGGCTCAAATCAAGCCGGAGACTGTCCATCACCAAACTCTCTCGTTTCCAATCTTCCTCAACAGGCAATCCAGTCATGGCGCGAGAGTTTCGACTGAAGGACATAACTTCCCTCTCATTGTCCCCTGGATCAAAGCAGGAGGTAGAGGTTGAAAATGTTGAAGGAGGCAAGGTGCTTCTGGTTAACGCCATCGGCAAGATCCAGGCCATTGGAGCGAAGTGCACGCATTATGGAGCTCCCCTTTCCAAGGGTGTGCTCACGTCGGACGGGCGCATCAAATGCCCATGGCACGGCGGTACGATGTCTTGCCCTCTATAACCCACGCTATTTTGCTAATGTCCGCTCTTACTTCCAATATAGCCTGCTTTAGTACAAACAGTGGAGATGTTGAGGAAGCACCCGCACTCGATGCTTTACCTGTGTTTAAGGTTGCGGAAAGAGACGGCGCTGTGTATATCACCGGAGATGAAGAATTAATCAATGCTTCTCGAAGAAAACCGACCTTTAGTTGCATTTCTGGCCCGTCCTTAGCCGTCAAGGTTGTCATTATAGGCGGCGGCTCAGGCGCTATCGGCGCCATCGAGGGACTACGAGAGAACGGTTTTGGCGGTGCCATAACGATTGTCTCGAACGAGGGTTATTATCCAATTGACAGAACCAAGTTGAGTAAGGCACTCATGACGGACCTCACAAAGCTGCAATGGAGAAACAAGAGCTGGTTCGATAGCGGTAGTGTTGAGTGGCTGGATGGTGAGGCTTCGGCCATTGATTTTCCTTCTCGCATTGTGTCGACGAAACAAGGTCATAATATCTCCTACACAAAACTAATTTTGGCCACCGGGGGAACTGCTAGGACGCTACCTTTGAATGGATTTCGGGTTCTAGGTAACATCTTCACCTTACGAACCGTGCACGATGTAAAAGCAATCGTGAAAGCCCTTGGGGAGAACAACAAGAATATCGCTATAATTGGCGCCTCATTCATCGGCATGGAAATAGCGAATGCAACTTGCAAAGACAACAGTGTCACAGTGATGGATATGTCCAAAGTTCCATTGGAACGCGTGCTGGGAGAGAAGGTTGGCGCTGGCATACAGCAGTCCATCGAAGCCAAAGGCGTCAAGTTCTACTTAGGAACAAACATTGACAGAGCAGAGCCATCTGCGTCCGACCCATCTAAAGTCGGTGCCGTGGTACTACAGGACGGAACAAGAATTGAGGCTGACCTTGTTATCCTGGGAGTTGGTGTTGCCCCAGCCACAGAGTTTCTCAGAGACAACCCGGTCCTTCGTCTCGAAAAGGATGGATCAATCCAGACGGATAAAAATTTCCAAGTTTCAGGGCTGAAAGATGTTTACGCAGTGGGAGATATTGCGACCCACCCGTATTCCGGTCCTGGTGGTGAATGCAAGTTTGTTCGAATTGAGCATTGGAATGTCGCTCAGAACGCGGGTCGTCACGTCGCGAATCACATTGTCAACCCCTCAACACAACAACAAACTCCTCCGATTCCGATTTTCTGGTCAGCATTGGGCACTCAGCTGCGATACTGTGGGAATGTTTCGAATGGTTGGGATGATGTCATAGTCGAAGGAGAGCCTGCGGAATCCAACTTTGTTGCGTACTACGCTAAAGGCGAGAAGATAGTGGCCATGGCCAGCATGGGAAGAGATCCGTTAATGGCACAGAGTTCGGAACTAATGAGGATGAATAAGATGCCATCAAAGTCCAACTTGCAAGGGGGCATTGATTTGTTGGCTATCGCGGCTTAATCGTGTTAGAATCTTGTATCTTGTATCTCATTATCCAAGATGAGGGAAATGAAACAATTTGAGCATCTCGAAAATGCAATCCACTCTAATTCTTTGACGAGTTACGTCAGATTATCATGCTATTATTGGTGTAAGAAATTGATGTCATTTTTTCCGGCGCGAACCTCCGGCTCAGCAATGGTAATGCCCGATTGTAGATTTCGAAATAGACATTCTCGGTGACTTTCTGTATGTAGGGAAATGCGTCCGAGTGAAGATTCGTGTAAAAGGAACTAAGTAATACATATGCACATTTCCACTGAACGTTGGCGAACGACAAATGTAAGCCATTTAGCATTATGGCGGATTTAGGTTGCATCAGGTGTTTTGCTCCGCCATGTGAATGGCTAAAGCGAAAGAGCCTGCCTGCAATCCAGCAGAAAACATCTCAACCAAGAGACTTCTTATTAAATATAGATTGTTTGCGGAATTTGGGAAAGGATTCTGTCTGCCTCGGTACTGGCCAACAGCCGACTATGAGTGAATAGTAGTAGCCTTTTGAAGCCATACCCATAAAACTCCACCAGCGTCTATGCCACCGCGTCCATAGACTGCGGACTGTTACGACAAACAATTCGACATGAGCTATATTTCTCCAGAGACGCAATACCAAATGCTCAGGCCAGCTAGTATAACTAGTGACTGCGCCACTGGGAGCTCAATCTGACGGGCCAGACTGAGCGGCACAAGCCAGCATTCCTTCACTGGCAGTCTGATATAGGGAAACAGCAGCCATGGTGCGGTGAAAGCTATCCAAGTGGCCACCCACGTAAAGCCGAACAGTTTGACGAGAAAGCCACTTCCTTCATTTGGTGACTGCCTAGTCATGGGACTAGCGCACTGTCTTGTTCTTGAAAAAAACCCTCGCACGTAGTCCTCAACTGCAATTCCTAATGCAAACGATGTAAAGAAGGCAACGCATGCAACCTAGGATTGGTATGATGCTGCGTATGTATAATGTTCCATAGCGGCGTGTAGAAGACCTGATGAAAAAAACACCAAGAAAATCTTACAATAACGCATTGATCGCCCGCAAAGAGGGTTAGGGTTA
>KQ061783.1:0-20325 GCA_001008035.1 Atkinsonella texensis
CAGTCGCCGTAAGGCCAGTCCGTTACACTAGAGCGTATAAATCTAGAGGTGTTTATTTAAAGAGTTATAGAGGTAAAATCGTAATAGGGATAATAATATAGATAATAGATAATGCTTTTGTTATTCGTTCTCTCTTCTAACTAGTAGTGTAAGGAGCCTTTTATACTAACGTGGAGTCACGTGGGTTAGACTGAGGTTAGATCTAACTGTGCAAGGTCAGATATAATGGTAGGGTGGTTAAAGTCGGCTAGTATTATATAACACTTAGGCTTTAGCCTAAGCTAGGCTAAGAAAAGGAGGAGACTAGGTCCTAGATAGGACCTAAGGAGGTTGCGCTATAGGCCCGCAATAGAACTAAGGCGGAGGAATGCAGTACCCACTATAAGACTAAGGTAACAGTATAGTAATACTAAGGTAAGGGAAATATAAGTTACTAGGGAATCCTAGTAAGGGGAATAATAGAAGGAACTAAAGGATTATATAAGGCTAGATAATGAAGTAGATGTAGAACTTCTTCTTCTTCTCTCTTTATGAATATAGTTACTATTCTCTTAGACGCTTAGTTGCAGTCGCCGTAAGGCTAGTCTGTTACAAATATAGATAATAAGTATTAAGTATAGTTAATGTTAAATCTATTCTAACTAGTAGTAAAAGAAGCCTTATATGCCTAAGTGGAGTCACGTGAGTTTAACCGAGGTCAGATCTAACTGTGTATGGTCGGATATAACTGTAGTGCGGTTAAATCCAGCTGTGTTATGTAACCGTTAGTGCTTAGCAGCTTAGCGCGAACAGTAGCACTATTCTGCACTAACCCGCCTGGATGCTCACACTCAAATTCTTCAACAACAAAAGATAATGCCATCTCCGACCTCGCTCACGCGACGCGTACCGTCTGGTATGGATAGACGCCTCTGGACGAAAATGAAAGACGCATTCAATAACGACCCAAAAGCACGCCTGCACGCCTGCGTCTGCGACAACGATATAGTCACGTTGCGACAGCTCCTCCCCCTCTGTAGGACTGGTGAACTTAAGCTGAACTACTGTGACCTAGACTTTGGCTCTGCACTTCAAGTCGCCGTATTATGCGATAACATGACTGCAGTAGGCATTCTACTTGATGCTGGCGCTAGTCCCTTGGCTTTTAATAGTTCCACTGAGCCGCAAACTTCGGCGCTAGACGCGGCGATCCAAACAGGCAACCGCGATATCTTCATTCGTATTTACGAAAAGATGACCTCAGGAAACGATCAGATTTCGCAACAACGTTATCAAATTCTTCTGGCCCAAACAGCTCTTAATGGCCAGACTGCTATGGTTGAGGATGTCTTGGGTTGGGCTGACAGCTGCTGCTGGTCGGTAGCTACCTTGGAGCATGCCCTTGGGAACGCGGTGTCGGGATGGCATGTCGAAGTCGTTCAGCTTCTTTTGACCCGTTTCAGCTACTCGCCGCTCTACATTGACTTATCTCTTTGCCGGGCAGCTGACTTCAGGTCGGACTTGCTCGGCCATCCTCGTGCAGAGTGCACCGGCCTGGACTACGTAAACCAGCAACAGCTTATCAGTTGCCTTATTGATGCAGGGGCCAACCCGAACAGTAACGCCGAAAATAAAGATATCGTTATTGAAGCGGCAATGTGGGTTGACTTAGTGGGAGCGCTTAAGGCGCTTCTCGAAAAAGGCGCTGATCCTAATGGACGGGGCCCTGCACGCGAAACCGCCCTGCACCATCTAGGGTTACCAGTGCATATTAAGAAAGGATCTAGGCGCTGTTTACACGAAACTGGGATTCGATTGTTATTGCAAAACGGGGCGTCTGTCACGATCCAGGACGAATTTGGCAACACGCCGCTACATTACGCCGCGTTTGGATCCAATATACACATTTTCTCCCTCTACACCACTGGCCTGCGCGTGGACAGTCCACACAGCGGCGCATTAAAATCCATTCAAAATAATAGCGGAGAGACACTTCTTCACTGGGCCGCTGCTGGCAAAAAGACCGACATATTACGCTTTCTGTTATCGTCCTGTAGCGCAGACATCAATACCGCCAACGAGAACGGCTGGACGCCGTTGATGTGTGCCCTAGCCCCGTCAGTCGCCAACGAGACGTCTGTGCCACGACATTATAAAGCGCTGCAGGCGGCAAGAATTCTCCTGGACCATGGAGCCGATTGCCTCGCTTGCACGGCTGAGGGTTGGACACCGCTGCACTGCTTGTCGCTTTATCTAGACGAGAGCAGCAGCAGCAGTAACAACGAGTTAGCAGAAATTGCTAGAGAGTTTATCGCAAAGGGTATACCAATTGATGCTCGAGCTACTATGTTACCTGCCTCACACACGATCTTTGGTCGTAAATCGCTCCGTGTGTCTAACCGGGAGGTCGGCATCTGGGGCTCCCGCGTTGTTGAGCATCTTCAGCCCAACAGCAACGAGTCGTCTGCGACCAGAAACAATGGAACAACACTGCTACACTGGGCCGTTTTCTACGGCGCTGTCGGTGTGGCGAGTGTCCTGCTGGCAAGCGGCGCGAACCTGAATGCTTTTGATGAGAGAAATGGTCTGCCAGCTGATCTGATTGACAGCTCACCATTGCTCCAGACGCATCCAGAAATACGCGCGAGAATGATGCGTCTCATGGCTGATGCTACGAACTCTAGTGTAGAGCACTCACAAGAGCGAAAGCGGACAACGTAGAGAAACAGATGCAATTGAGATCAAGGAACATATTTTACCATGATGATGCTGGGCAGATTCGTTATGTCTAATCTGCAAATAACTATCTGCAAATTCCCAGTTCCACGCTTCTTGTTTACCAATCAGGCAGGTCTGCCGGAGTGTCTGGGTCTAGACGGTCTTGCGGGGGAGGAGGAGTGCTAAATTCGTATCCTTGTGGCGACAAGATGAAATTGATATCGTATGGGTTATTTCCTCCCACGACCGATGTGCCCATCTGTCCGCGAGAGAGGGTTCCCGGGTTATAAGGGTCAACTTCGGTCCTGCTTCCACCTTCTGGCGGCTCAATAATCATTCTCAGCCCGCGATTGCCGACGTATCCCTGACTATAAACCATCTCACCCCATTGGTGAAGCAGTCTTGCCCATTCGGGCTGATTGTTTGGGAGCGTTATTCTGGACCCGACATACCAGAGGCTTTCGAGCTCTTCCTCGCATGAGAATCCGTCACGCGTATTGTATCTGCCGTTGCCGCGAGACACGCGCCACGCTTGACCGGCCCTTCCATGCATCCAATACTGCCCATGCATGACACGGAAGTCACTTACGCCGACATAGGTGTTTCCGTTTTCGCTGATCAGCCAGTTTTGGTTTGATGGATCGACATGAAGGTGGAAGACTTTTGAATTTAGTCCGTGGTAAATGAAACCCATGAGCGGAATGGAAAATCTTGAAACTTACGGACCCACCGATCTGACGGCCAGTTTGGTCGTGGCGTCTGATCTTGGTATTGTGCAATGTCTTCGTTGTTCTCACGGCCAGGCTCGCGGCCAAGCCAGTACGCCATTTCAAGCATAGGCCCGGGGCGGTTTCCGTTTTGAGTGCCGCGGTAATATTGCCAGCGAGCATAGTGTAGTGTGATGGCTCCGCTAATGATGGCGCTCAGGATCGTATCCAGGGCGGGAATGTCGCCCGGTCCAGTCCTCCACGCGTCAATCTTCCTGCTCTCGATATCAGAAATATCAGAAATATCAGAGACGGTGGAATCGGGCACACTACGGGCGCTTGGACCAGGAACTCGGCAAAGTGCCTGGCTGGCCTCATCCGCGCCTTTGATGCCAGGTCCGGCTCGAGTTGGGTTGTAGAGCACCCACTCCACAACACTGCGCGGCTCGTAGTCTTTGTACTTGCGTAAAAAGGCGGCGAGGTTCTTGTACTCCAGCTGTTTATCATAGTAACCGGCGAATTCCTTATCCCACACCTTAACAAGGGGATCCATGCCCGCGCGGGTAACCGAGAACACCAGCGTCGCGTATTGAAGCAACCGGACCCAGGTATCCATAACACAATCCTTAGCCCTGGCGCGCAACACGTTAAATCCGGCTGCCTCGAGCTCTAGAGCCCGCTTACGAGTGAATTTGTCATGAACTGTCGGGTAGAGAATGGTAGCGGGACAGGTCGGGTTCTCCATGTACTTGCGGATCAGGGCCTGGAACTCGCGGCCCTCTGATGAGCCAGAGCCAGGGTCTTCATCACGAGGCTTTACCTTCTTTGGTTCCGAGCAGCAGAAAGCAAGATGGCCGTAGCAGCCATCGCCGCCTTCGTTGCCAATTGTAAGACCGCTCTCTCGGGCCAGCATTAGCTGGTCCGACGAGCAAGCGCCTTCACAGAGGAGCTTTTCACTGTCCGCGTTAAGAAAGCCGGCTTTCTTACGCCACTCGCATTTACCTGCAACATCATAAGGTGGCGGGGATACGCAACAAAGGCTTCTCTTCTCGCCCTTCTTGCATGATTTCATACCGCCTGAGCCGATGCTGCTGGAAGTAAGAAAATGCGGGTTGTTGCCTGTACAAGCATCCTTACCCTTTTTGGAGCATCCGGTCCAGACGCATTTGCTGTACAGAGATGTAACCATAGTATCGCTGCAGCAAGCTGATTGGTATCCCGAACGGCAGCCTACGCCTAATGAACCAACTTCAAGTTCAAAATCGTTACAGCCTGGTTTGCATTTACCCGTATTTCTGTGGCCACGCCACGTACAGGTGGGAGACTTGAAGCTCGTGGGGCAGCAAAGACGACTGAAACCGTGACCGTTGCCAGCACACGGCGTAGTGTCCAGCATAATCTCTTTGTGGCCACTACGCTGGACCTCTTTGAAGCCAGACGGGCAGCCCTCGTAGCAGCTTGTCCAGCGGCACGTCTTAGACTCAAGATCGGGACTGTCTTCCACTTTAGCGCGGATAGCAAAGTTGGGAAACTGACGCTTCTTACGACCTAGAACAGAGGCCAGAGCCTGGGCATTAGTGCCAGACTTATCATCCTGGCTGATAGCCCATACCATAAAGCCTGTAATGCATTGGCTGCGCAGCTTGTTAGCCTTCAGGCGCCAAGTCACAGCATCATCAAATGAGGTCCACTGGTTGCCCCATGAGACAGTCTTAACAGCAGCTTCCCGGTTAAGTACAGGCTTTAAACTACTCTTAGAGATAATCTCCTGGATCTCAGGGTGGAGCAACACACCAGCTGTGCCAGAGCATTTGCCCGCCTCGCCGGGTGAGCTAACTCGGCATCCGGGCTTGTTGCAGCTGGGATCTGTGAGGGTGAAGGTACGAGCATAGTAGGACATGCCTACAGTGACTTTACTGGGGCTAATGTTGTTGCGCCAAAGAAGATCCAGGCCGAGCTGAATCTCGGTCAGGTTGGTGTGCGAGTTTGCCCAGGGACCAGTCCACTTATTGTCGATATCCCAGGCACCATGCATATCGTATGTCATAAGGTTGAACCAGTCGACGTGCTCTTCAAGTTCAGCAATGTCAAAGTGCTGGAGGTACCAGTAGCTGGCAGGTAGAGCCATGGACACGCCTCTGCGGTACTTATTCATGCGTTGCCTAAGCTTCTTCATAAAAGTGACAATATTCTTATAGTCTTCACCGCGGCCGTGGCGGTCGGGAGCAACTGGATACTCCCAGTCAATGTCCACGCCATCAAAGGTAAACTTGTCCAAGAACTTGACGAGCGAGCTGAGAAACACCTCAGTGTTGGCCTCGGAGGCAGCCACGTCGCTAAAGGTTGTCTGGGTTGGCCCTGGGTCGTTGAACGCCCAGCCGCCTAAGGCAACCCAGATCTTAAGGTCTGGCTGGAGGAGCTTTATACTGCCAAGTCTCTCGATCATGTCCTCGGTCTTATAATCACCGGGCGAGACCGTAAACGTCTTGGGATTAATAGTGGCGAAGCTAAAAACGACATGAGTGTAGGCGCCATAGGGAATCTCTTCCGGACGCAGGGCATTGCAGCCGCGGTTGGAAGTTGCCCAGCCCTCGTAGTATCCGATGACTCGGTCTACAGGAGTGTCGCTGATGGAGCATGAGGGTCTTTTGACTTCGTTGCCGTCGCAAAATTCTTCCGTATAGCCACAGAAACCGTGCTTGCTGCAACAGACATTGAGGGGGCATTTATCTTTTGTGCTAAAATCGCCGCTGTCCCAACCGGGGTTGCAGTCAGCCTTGCGATCACAAGTGCTCCGGCATCCTTTTCTAGGGACGTGTGTTAGTTGACGGGTTGAGAGATGCGAATACACTACACAAAACGCGTATACATATAGGCTGATTCAGATCGACTTACCCGCAATAGTCGGGCCCGTAACCGCAATAGCCTGCGCTGCTGCAACATCCTGCAGGGCAGAGCTTGGTAGCGCTGCACTCGCCGTCTTGCTGCACAGAGAGCTGGACAAGAGCGCCCAGGAACACTGCGAAGGTCAAAAGAGCCTTCATGGTTCGTGTTGTTCGAATGATGATAGGAGTGTTATGGTTGAAGAAAGAAACGCTCAGCCATGTGGGAAAAGAAAATGTGTGTATCTGGCCGTAGTAAGAAGAGACGTCGACCTTGACGAATGGAGCGAGGGAGTAGAAAAGGGCTTACCGTTATTATACTCCTGCTCATCGCAATACACTACAGTTCTTACAAGTCTATCAAAGTATGGAGACGAGCAATCCGTCTTTTCGCAATTAATTCGTACCTGGTCACGGACAAAGGACTTACATCCATGGCAAACAAAAAAGCCTGGTCAGGATCCTTGCTCCGTTGAGGGTCCCTCATTCCGCAGCCTGAGCCTTGGCATACTAGTCCGAGCGAGACCAGAACGACCGGAGAATTAGACAACAAAAAGAGGGACCAAATGATTATTACCATTCCGAGGAGAGCCGCAACTTTCGGTCAAAATTGCGGCTGCCAAACATGCCACGAGAGCCGCACCGGTCGAGAGATTTGATAACAGCTGGTCACAAACTTGCATCTGATTATTTGACTTCACCAAGCTATATATCTGTACAATGAAGAATCTTTTGCCTCTGTCGTCTCTCCTGGGTGGCTTCACGTCCCTAGCTACTGCATCCCTCGAGAGCCGCGCTACTGGGTTCCAGCTCGTCACCAGCAAGCAGTTGGAAGGCTCCAAAATCAACTCCAACTGCCAGCAGATTCTGCAGCAGACGATCCAGTGCAATGGCTACGTCGCCAACTTTCGCGAGAGGGCTTACCGTGGTTCTCTCGACGACCCTAGGCTGACCGATAGCGTCTGCCAGGCGACGTGCGAGAGATCTCTACTCACCGCCAGAAGACGCCTTGCCGCCGTCTGCGCTTCAACACCTGATTTGATTCCCGGATATCCTGTGGTGACGCTCATAGAAACAACCATTGCTGGCTGGAATGAGACATGCCTCAAGGACAAGGACACGGGAAAATACTGCAATGGTGAATGCACCCTCATACGAGCTCTGGTGTGACTTGGTGTCAGCTAACGTCCTGCTATACAGACATTATCGATGCCTTTGAGGATTACGACAGCCTCGAAGCTATGCCTGATGCGCAGCTGTGCTCCTATTGCTACGGGGCCAAGTTACGCATGATGCAGCAGTCGCCGTACTCTGCATACGACGAGCTCTTTGCTCAAACGCTTCAAACTGTCAACAAGCGTGAGGTCGTCTATCTGTCAGCAAGCTCCTGAATCACACGAGTGCTGACATGTCGTAGGCTGCAAAGTCGAAGGACCAACCGGCACGCTCCCACCGCCCATCAACATCAACGTCACTGAACCCAGCGTGTGCACCAGCAAGCAGATGTACAGCACGCGCGAGGGCGACACCTGCGACAGTATCGCTCTGGCAACGTCTGTGTCGGCGGCATCACTCTTCTTCCTCAACCCCAACCTGCTCAACTGCAGCAGCGTGCCCGCGGGCCTGCAGCTCTGCTTGCCGGAGAAGTGCAGCCAACTATACACGGTCAAGAACAAGGACGAAGACTGCGTGGTGATCGGCGTGCAGCACGACACATCGTGGGCCAAGTTGGTCAAGTGGAACCTGGCACTCAAGGACGACTGCAGGAACATTTACAGCACCAACCCATTCTGGGGACGAGTCATCTGCGTCAGCCAACCCGGCGGCGAGTACACCGACCCCGGCTCTGGCTCTCCCGGCACGGTTCCCGGCAACGGCGACATTGGCGGCGAGGGGGGCTCTGGCGACGGCTACGCGAATCACGTGGTCCCTGCGCCTGAGGGGGCCAAGGTGGCCGAGGGTACGACCAAGAATTGTGGCAAGTATATCCAGGCGGAGAAGGCGGTCGGCTGCCCCAGCCTGCTGGCCAAGCGCGCCATGTCCATGGACCTGTTCCTCAAAATCAATCCCTCCCTTGGCTCTGTCGCTGAGTGTGACGGCAGGATCATGCCCGGCGTGTGGTACTGCTTGAATCCTGTTCACGGCTGGGACCAAGCGCCAGCCCAGCGGGTAAGGCCAAGTAACAGCAGCAGCGCAATAAATATGTCGGTAGAAACATAGACCGGGTCTGTAGCGCTATGTAATAATGGCGCCAATTAAGTTGGTGGATAAGCTTGGCGCTTATCTCTCTCTTCCGCTAGCCACTTCCGCAGCCTCGCCGTTGATCGGCATCATAGGCGCGTGAACATGTTCGGCTCGGTTGACGACGACAGTATTCGATGCTTTTCACTGTATTTCTGTAGCTGCGGACATCTTTAAGGCCTTTTACAAAGGTTTTGATTGACAAATGTCCTGAACGTTTTTTGTTGGTGGCCTTGGTGCTTTGCTTACCGCAGCTATATCCCCCCAGCCTATTGGGGTGGTCAAAACCTCATGCTTTGCAGTGCAGTACATAATGGTACATCACGATTCTCGTCAACTAATGGCTGGATGAATTGGAATCCTGGTCCAAGCGGATTTGGGTGCGTAAACGTTGTGCCCACAGAATAGGCTCATATTACGGTGGTGCATTAGCTCGCTTGGCTAGCGCCTGCCGCATCGGTTCCCTACAGGCGCATATTAGCAGTAGTAGTAGTTAGGCTTAAGGATTAAATAATTGCTTACACACAGTTTGTTGGCTGGAGCAAGGCAGGCTTCATACAGCTTAATGCGTGGGCGGCCTTTTTGCTTTTTCCCGTTGCTTTTGAGCTAAAAACCTTTTCCTCTAATCATCCTATAAAGAGCCTGTTTCTTCTGATCATCAATCCTTGTCACATCTTCTTGGTTTCTATCGCACAATGCGCGCTCCCTTTAACGAATGAATGATAATGTGAATGAATTCAGATTTAGTCACTATAGTTCTATCTTCCAAAAGAGAACGTGGGCATTTTATCTCTCTATTTATAGTCAGCAGACTGCTTTTTTTTTTCTCTGCTAAGAAGTGATGCCTGAATCTGCGCATAAGGCATCGCTTTCCTTTGCTTCTTGGAGCTTCTAGGCAAGAAGGATGCATGCTTCTAGGAGCTTCCGCCTCATGCAGGAAGTTTCACCGGGCAACAATTTCATTAGGGAAAAGTGGCCTAACCGCCTAACTTAGTGGGTGGGGCACCCGATACCCCTGTGGCCGGACGTGGCCAATGAGGGGTTGGGACAACCCCTTACCAACTAAGGCAAAAGGGTACGCATTAAACAACCTAACCAGGATTGCTTAATGTAGCCGCCCGTGCAGCTATCTACTAACTAGGTGTCTCTAAGACCTAGTCTATCACAATAGGAACCTAGATACTAATCTAGAACACTGTCACGTGCACGCGCGCGTCCCAGAGAGAGTGTGCGGATAACGTTAGCTTAGTTAGCTAGTACCACAATTATATTATTATTATTATTATTATTATTATTATTATATATAGTCATAATAAGGTGCAATGTTGTAAGGATTGTAACATTAGTGGATCTTTTAGTCTATTAGCTTAGGCGTGTAACGGACTGGCCTTACGGCGACTGCGAGTAAGCGTCTAAGAGAATAGTAACTATATTCATAAAGAGGAAAGAAGAAGTTCTACATCTACTTTATTACCTAGCCTTATATAATCCTTTAGTTCCTCCTAACCTTCCCCTTACTAGGATTCCTTAGTGACTTATGTTTCTATTACCTTAGTATTACTATGCTATTACCTTAGTCTTATAGTAGGTACTAAATTCCTCCACCTTGGTTCCATTGCGGGCCTGTGGCGCAACCTCTCCAGGTCCCGTCTAGGACCTAGTCTCCTCCTTTCCTTGACCCAGCTTGGGCCAAAGCCCAAGCCTGTGACAAGGCGTTACACCTTATGCTTCTAATATATAGTTATAATTAATGCTTTATGTTAACTATTAATGCTAATAGTTGCTGCTAACTGATGCAGGGAAGCTACGATATATCATTCTAAAGATTCACAGCTGGAAAGCTCTCCTCTGGGTAGCGTTCAGAAATAAGATGCCTGCTAGAGTTAAGAGCGATTTTCTGCGCTGCTGGTGAACTGCAAAGTCGATAGCTTGCTAGGGAGGCCAAGCACAGCACGCTGCAGGATCCCACTTAAGGATATTAGGCGTTTGCCCGATTTTTGGTCATCATTTAACTACTGGCGTATGAAAAAAGTTGTTTGGCAAACCCTTGTCTTATTAGCAAAATACCTTGGCAAAATATGAACAAGCGGCTTCACTCACCAATCGGCCCATCGGTCCCACCTACGGGTGGGCAAGAGCGGCAGGGGTGCAGGTCCGTGATGGCATATAAGTTATATAAGTTAGGGCATGTAAGTTCGTCTGCTCGTGATAGCATTCTGCAGATGAGCGCAGCACTAGCACAGGAAAGATAGGATGCATCTTTCGTCGGTTCTCTTAAACGGACTTTTTATAGTCCCGGCTGCCTTCGCCGTTCCTCAAACCCGCACCAAGCGTGGTGAGACGCCTGCCGGTAAGGTTGATGCCGGAACTGCGTCGGACTGCACGTACTGGGAGGAGAAGACCGATGCCTCTGTGACTTGCGACAGTCTGCAAGCTGCGTGGTCCATCTCGGCCAAGGAGTTTCGCGAGTGGGTGAGTTTTTAAGCTGTTGAATAATGAAGGATGAAGGAAGAAGGATGATATTGCTGTATATGTTGAGGCATATGTACTAACTAACACGGCTGCAGAACCCCCTCGTCAAAGATGACTGCACCGGTATGAAGGTCGGAAACTCGTACTGCGTTGAAGTCAAATATGGCGTTCCACGTCCTGACAAGACGTCTTCCTCCACACAAGCAACCAAGCCAACAGGAAGCCCCAAGCCGAGCCCGACACAGCCAGGCCTCGTGCAGGACTGCACCATGTTTTACAAAGCAAAAGCTGGTGATACCTGTGATCATATTGTCGCGGCCCATGCAAAATTTACTATTCAACAGTTTCTAAATTGGAATCCAGCTGTCGGAGAAACCTGCTCCAGTCTCTTAGCCAACTACTACTATTGCATAGAGAGCCCTAGCTCCTCGCATCCTAAGCTAGAGCTATCAACTAGTCCATTTACTACACAGAGTGGCATCGCAAAGGACTGCACAGCGTTTTACAAGGTAAAGTCTGGCGACACCTGCCAGGGCATTGTAGACAAGTACGGTACTTTCTCGTTGGACAGTTTTTATGAATGGAACCCAGCCGTTGGTCAAGACTGCCGAACTCTATTAGTCGACTATAATGTCTGTGTTAGTGTGCCTGGAACATCGACAGAAAAGCCGAAGCCCTCTGGTCCGTCGCCAACACAAGAGGGCATCGTCAAGACATGCAACAAGTACTATCAGGCTGTTTCTGGCGACATATGCCAAAGCATTGTTGACAAGCATAGCGGTTCCTTCAAACTAGACGACTTGTGAGTTTCTGCACCCCCCCTCCCTTCCTCTCCAACTCCTGAAGATCCTGCTAGATCTTTTCTAAGAATATCGCTATTACTTTCGCTAATTATAGTCTATCTACACAGCTACAAGTGGAACCCCGCTGTGAAAAACGGTATATAAACCCCTTCCTCCCTTAGACTTGCTCACAGTTGCTTACTAAAGATAAAAATAGACTGCAGCGCGCTGTTGCTAGGCTATTACTACTGCATCGGTATCCCCTCGGCATTCCAAGTAAAAGCTATGTTCCACGCAGACTGTACTGGCAAAGAGCACGCAAAAGCCACTGTAGCTGATAAAAGCGATGGCCTTTGCCTTAACACAAACTGTGCAACAGCATCTCTAGATATCGATGCCGCGGGTCAATGCCCAGATGGACAGGTGCAGATAAGCTATTGGGAAAATCCCGGTTGCAACGGTGGCTGGTACGGCTATGGGTATGCCTCAAGAGGTCAATGCCGTAAGTTGTGGACAGAGGGATGGAAATTCAAAGCAGTACACTTGAGATGCGCGAGCGAAAAGGATGATTGCGTCAGCAAAGGGAGTTGCAAGTACGATCCTGAGCCGGCCAAGTATTTGTGCTCGGCCATGAGCCTGTTTCTAGGCTAATGTTACGTGCTGCACTTCTAACGGGATGCTAAATTCTGTCGTCGTCTGCCAGCCCCTCATTTCCAGGATCAGGATCTAAATACTAGCGGTGCGATTGTAGGCTCGCCTTCATAATTCCCTGCGTACATAAATTGGCCGAACCGAATGAACGTTGCTTTACGGTCGCACCTTAGCTCTCTTGGCCAGTGGCTGCTACATCGCAATCCCCTACATTGTAGATTCCCCGCATTAGTTAGATTACTTAGTAGTAACTTTAGGCATTAATAGTTTACATAAAGCATTAATTATAAATATAATAGCTCCTCTATAAAGAGACCTTATATATATAAGAGCTAATTTATTCTCTTATTTCTTTTAGCACTCTTTATAAAAAAGTTCTAATAGAAGTAAATTTCTCTCTATATATATAAGGTTATCTCTCTATTAGTGTTACGGAGCAGACGGCGTTGACGATGATGAATTCGTACGATTTCATTCGTAAAAGGGAGCGCGCATTGAGCGACATAAATCGCGGGCCAAAAATTGGGGCGTGGCACGATTAGTGCTTACACCTGTTCCCTTAATCCTCCTAATAACCACCTAGTTAAGCTGGCTTGAGTCCTATGGCCTTCAATCGGCCTGCTCAGCTTCGCGTCGAGTTTGTAGTTATGCGCCCGTAACAATGCTTAAAGCTGCTTCCAGCAATTATGTAGGCCCGGCAACAGATTTGCTAGAGGATTTGGCCTGCCTCAAACTTTAGCAGCTCATAATTTACATCTGCTAGAAACTCTCGGCTATTCCTAGGCGCAATATAGTTGAACGTCTTGGAATGCTGAAAATCTTCTTGTAAAGAAATGCTATTATTTCTCTGTCTTCTGCGCTTGGGTTCTCTTTCATCTTCCGAGTCTGCGAAGCTGATTTGTGGTGTGCATTGATCCTGCGATGTATTGTTTCGGGGCAAGCTTCTTGCGGGATAGGTCGATCGTGATCTTTTGTGCGGGTCACCGATTTTACTGACGCCTGTCTCCGTTTCTCTACCCGCCGAGCTTGGGGTGGTTAGCAGGTCAGTTCTCGTATTTAATGGCGTGCGCAGTCCCGATGAAGTCATCCTGCTTGTCGCAGGAGACATAAATTCCAAGTCGGGTCTTTCAGCGGCCATGTTTTCAATGCATGACATTTCGTAGTGATGGCGGAGGGCTTTGCGATCGACACTTGAAGACAACTTTGCTGTTTGGCCGTTGAATCTGATCAGGGCGTCATAGGGCACAAAAACACGAATGCGAAGTGTGCGCGGATGTATAGAGAAGAGGCGTGCATCAAAGAAATCATGAAGATGCTTCATTAGGAGGATACCATTTCTAGCGCTCCAGGTACTCCGCCATGCTTCCTGAAGTCGGCGCGGACTTTCTTCAATCGAGACATCACTGTCGGCATGCCCGCTGCTGATAGGATACAAATGATAATGCTGCTGAGGCACAATATGGCAAGCTTGAATACCGGGCCCTACTGGGGGACCCAGACACCATGACTCCCCTTCGCCGGAAACGGCGCAGCAGGTTGCTCTGTTGAGACAGGAGGATCTGAATTCACTTGTGACTCTCTTAGCCTCATCAAGATCAATGTTCATAGTTGCAGGTGCAAGCATGTCATCAAACTCGTCCGGAGTTTCCTTTGCGGGTGAATTAATGCCCGATGCCGGCCGTTTAGGAGGGGACTGAGAGCGGGCTTTCAGCTTCCGCCGCAGCGGCATAACAGCAAGTCTTGGATCAGATGGCGTTCGATTCGATGGCAGATATCGAGAATCGCGACGGCGGGTAGGATTTGGAAGATGTCGAGCGCATTTTGCTGATAAAGATGTTGATAAGACTGCTCTATATAACGATAAACCAGTTGATGTTGCGACTCGCCTTGAAAATGAGAGTCTAGTGACGAGTTGAAAGGAATATAGCAGTTCTCGTGATACACAAGGTGGTATTTAACGATGTTTTGCTCTTTAGGGCGGGGTGATGCAAGGGTTGGTACAGGTTTATCCAGGTCCGCCCCGGTTATGAAGCGCAAGCCAGATATAGAGGACCCCAATGAACTACGGGTATCGAGGCGGTAGAATGCGATGCGAGACCATGGGTCATGTTCGTCGTCCTCATCGTGGCTGTCGCCGCGTAGTTTTTCGTTCGAGAACTCGAAGCAAAGGCGCAGTTCATCGCAAACATCCCGGAAAGTAATAAGGTCACTGCCACTAACTTGAAAGATTCCGGCAAAGGTACCTGAATCCTCTTCTTCGCCGATAGTGAAGTGTGCATTCCAAGCGACAGCTCGCATTGACGGTGTCACCGCCGCGCTCGTCATAGTTGTACTGCGTTAAGACTTGCGCCAACCCGATGCCTGGTGACAGCATGTAAGTGTACAAGCTCTTGTATAACAGTAAAAACACAGTGATAGAACTCTACGTGAGAGTTACGAACTGTTATACAAGTGATGAGGTCACTGAGGAACTGGGTTGGCGCGCGACATTACGTTGTTGGTGCTGAGCTTGTGGTGTGGACCCAATTGTATGTGGTCACGTGACTAGAATCACGTGATGATGCAGAAACCCCCCCCCCAACCCCCTATCGGCTTCTCATTTCCTCTCTCACCAAGGCACCCCACTTTCCCACCTTGACTTTCGGGGCCACTGCCTGTTTTGCCTAATAAAGCGTTACCTCGGCCTATGCAGGCCTATTATCGGCGCGTTTCAATGTTTCGACGACCACCTGGACTTCTTTCCCACCGCATACCAGGCATCACCAACACCTGCAGCTTCTCTGTAATACAATTTGTCCTTGATCAGTTTTCTCTTACCCATTTTCATTAACAATACTGAATTTTATTGAAGAAATGAGTGTAGTTTGCTAGATCCGGCCCATGCATTGCATACATTCCAACGAACACATGTCAACGTCCTAGTTCGAATCGAGATCCGGACATCGAAGATAACACCCGACGTCGAGCGAAGGAAAAAAAGAGCAAAAATAGCCTAATGCCTCCGTCCACGCCGGCCGCGCAAAGGGCGCAAGCGCAAGCGCAGACAGAGACTGCGCGACCAACTGTTGGGCAGATCCTCACCATGCCGCCGCAGTGGTTGGGCATGTACGATGAGTTTATCGCCAAGAACGCGGGTCAAGTTAGCCAAATAGAGAGCGCTCTGCGAAGTCTGACGTATATCATCCCTGGTACGTCTGCAATCTCGAAATGAGAATCCACACACGGGACACATGTTGTCTGCTCAAACATACAATATGTGTAAATCTGATCCTTGTCCAGGCCGCTTTCGCTATGCTGAGATTGCCTCCGAATCGATACATTCTGGCGTTCAACTCCTTTCGCTATACCACGACACCCTTCTTTCCCGCGCCGTCAGCAAACTCCCTTTACCGCCTCTCCGGACAGCGCATTCGCGATATACGCGGTTTTGGTCGCAGAAGAGCACGCTGTACAGACGGACTGCGATGGTTCTCCAAATGGTCATTTATACGGAGCTCTTATGTGAGATGACGGCCAAGCGCAAGGGAGGGGAGAAGGCACGATGGAAAGCAGTTGTGGCAATTGAAGCTATCAAGGTTGTGTGTCGGCTCCTCCTCCTTCGGGTGACGAGGTCGAGACCTCTTGTTACCCCAGCTTTGCCAGAGAGGGAACCCGTTCCTACGGATGAGGATGAGGATGTTTTGGGCGAAGAGGAGCAAGCGAAGATGGATCCCGAGCTGGTTCATGTTTCGGCAATGAACAAGTTGAAGCCTTTGCATGAGCAGGAATGGAAGATGCCCCGCACAGGACTGAGCTTGCCTTCTCTGCCTGATCCCAGTGATATAAGCTCGTATCTTTTGGGGAGGGTCCTCACAGCAGATGATATAAAGCCTGCGAGCAAGCTGCTCAATAGGCTGCAGGGGGCGTCGCAGACTGCGGAGATATTGCATATTCTTGCGCCACTGGTGTACGCTGTTTCTCTAGCGAGGAGCAAGAATAAGAAGTCGTGGACGCCATGGCTTATTGGCTTGGCTGTTGAGTATGCGGCTAGGCAGCTGAGGGATCGAAGTTTGAGGACGACAGCTCTAGAGAGGGATGAGTGGAACAAGAGGGGATGGAGTATGGGATGGTGGACCATGAGGGGGCCCTTTTATGAGAATGTCACGAAGGGGATTGTGGGTGGTGTGAGAGGGCGGATGCCTAGGTTCGTTGTGGGGATTCTAGAGGATTATGAGTATTTGTGGGAGAATTACTATTTTAGTACGAGTGGATAAGGGAACGATTGTTGAAAGACTTGATAGGTTTATATGTCTCACATGAGGTGAGTGAGGATTGATTTTGGGAATTGTCGAGTTGCGCTGCTAGCTGCGGTGAAGAGGTTGGCTTAGAAGTCTGCTTTGTCGAGCTGGTTCGAACGGCATTGTTGCGGTTCCTAGGACACGTCGCTCGGCATCTTGCAATGCCATATCAATATAGATTCATTTGTTGCGAGAGTGAATGCAGTGTATAGATTAATGCAGATACGAAGTTATAGAGTGAAGGCTTGCAAATGATGGTGACTTTGGATGGAGCGGCGTACAAGCGTGCTTGTGGGTACATATGCCCATCTTGGTACTAATTAGTACTGGCTCTTGCTGTACACTTTATCACTTACCTGCCTGCAACGTTCCTTCAACGCAGTCTAGCAGGATAGGTTTTAGCATTGTTTTTGCCTTTGAGGCTTCTCTTCGCCATCTGCTGTCGCAGAACAAGATGCATAAAGTCTGATTTGGTCACATATTGGTGTTCTTAGGCATGTCATTCCGGGCTCATTGTACAGGATTAGCGCCCTTCGTTGACGGCAGGGAGAACAACGACTGTGCGGAGTCATGGAACGTTCGTTCTCCATGTGTTCTGTTCGCTTGCACAGAATTGATGCTTGGAGATGTTGGTAGTATTCAACAGATGATGAGTGTATCAAGTAGTGACAGATTATAACTATCATAATAGACACGCCGCCACTGGAGAAGAATACTTGAACTACCCTAGTTCTCTAAAACGGTCCCATCAATCAAGGCAACTCTTCCTTGTAAAAAATGTTCTTGGCTGTTTGGGCATCTTTATACTAACAGCAACCTGGAAAATGCTCGAAGAATTTAACCTCCTTTCTAAGGCAAGCTGTCAGCAGCCTCTAATTCCTACGGGGTTTCCCCTGGCGCAATAATGGGGACTCATCTCCAGCCTTGGTTACTAAGAACCGGACTACGCTTGGATTTGCAGCTTTGACGGCATTAGAGAACTCTTGCTATCTAAACACAGGGCCAAGCTTGCAGTTGGATGTCGCTGACGACTTGAGGTCGAAGTGGTGGTTAAGCCCACGACTTGTTGGATAGATTTCTAATTGTAAGAGAATTCTAATAACATTCCTACATAAACGTTCTTAAAGCCTTTTTTCACACAATTATCTTCTAGCTCAGCGCGCCGCTTGCCTCGGCAGGGAGCACGCCATACGTTAAACGCTGCTGCTGCTACTGCTGCTGCATCATCAAGGCACAAAGCAACGGTTAGGGCAGGACACCAGTCACATACGGCTCGACGAGATGCTATCCCATCCACTAAGATGCATTGCCGTTCGCTTTTGTACCACACGGCAACATTAGAACTGTGATTAATTCCAATTTGTAATCTGCAATCGGCATAGGCCCCCGGCAAACTCGTGTCAACAATAGCTTTCATGTAGGCACCGTCTATCGTCCACTCATTCCGCAAGGAAACCACATCATCACCTCGTACAGCAAAAAGAAGTTGTATTTTGCACATCCCGCATGATAATTGAAGAAATTGCTCAGTGCACAAGATCCTGATCAAGACAATATAACGTGCTCTTTCGATTTATAGTAAGCAGCTGGCAAACCCTGACCTGAGAGGAAGATGCGCCGCTAGCAAACGAGTCTACAGCTCAACCGAGGTTTCGGAAGAGGACCTGACCTAAAGCGAGGCGCCAAGGATTCCTCACTGCAGACAACAGTCCTTGGAATTTTATTACTTGTTGCGACAGTCAAGAGGATGCGCTTTCTAATTGGCGGCACGAGCGTGCAGCCTAATGTAATGGTTGGCTGTGCCTGTACTTGGTTGGTCCTAAAGGCTCCCACAAAACACCATGATGCCTGGGGCACCCATGCGAAAAGGGGTATGTATATCTTTCAATATCTTCACCCTCGGATGCTAACGTACCTAGGTAGTTATGTAGAATCCAGCAATTTCTATCCTACAATTGAGTGCACTAGTGCTTAATCCTCCCTGCCCACTTGGTTGTCTCGACAATTACAATAAATGTAAAGGACAAAAGGAAGATTAGATGAGGAGAGTATGTGTCGGACTTTTGTACTCTGAATTATTTATTGTAGGAGTACACTTGCTACATAGTACATAATTCCAGTGGCGGGTGTGAGCCGGGATTGGCCATCTACGAGCCATTCCTAATGCAAATTAGCTGCTAAGCGATTCCACGTCTATAATGGACTATTCTTTTTTGGACCTGATTCGAATGTCATGTACATAATTCGCTTGCTAAATACCTACGAAGCTAAGCCCCACGACGTGTACTCCGTAGTCCTCGTGCAGGAATCATACAGACTCGGCACAGGAAATCCGACGCAACCCGCGGCTTCTGCCAGAACAATCGCCGTGTTGGGGCCAGGCCTTCAACAATATATGGGGAACCATGATTGGCTCCACGCGATGCTTTCCGAAGCAGCTTGTTCTAACTTTTGACTTGAACTGGATTCTGGGACTAGCGTCCACAGCGCATCACAACGTGAGACACGCTCACACACTAGCAGTGCTGACGCTTGTGCTAATACGACTCCACAGCTCCTTCAGGCTGGCTTTGCAGGCATCAGGACAAAAAGGCTGTGGGTATGTATGTTGCGCTTAGAAGAGCAGGAAGCATATAGATGCTGATATTTCAGAACTTCTTAACTGATCCTTTGAGTGCGGTAAGGCGCTAAATTGGCAGCGAGTGCCACATTCGCGATTTGCACGGTATTACTTACTACCTTGGCCCTAGGTAGGTAGGTAGGTAGGTAGGTAGGTAGGTAGGTAGGTACTTGTAACTTGTAGATGGAAGTTGAGAAATATTTTACTGCATTATAAGTAGCCACCTACCTATACCTAGGCAGGTACCTGTCTAGTACCTGGTACCTGGTAGGCACCGAAAACACTCAAGCCATTATGATCCCAATGGGCAAATCAAAAGTACCACTATGACTAGCGGTTATGATTGGCCTGCTCACCAATTCGTCATCTCTTACCGCACACTCAAAAGGGATGGCTTAGCAGGCAATCACTTGCTTGTGATTCTTCCTGCCCTTGCAAACCAGCAACTCGGGTAGGTACCTAGGCAGGTACCTAGGCAGGTACCTAGGTATGTTATCACTTTGCATACCTACTAGGGGTAGTAGTGACAAAGTTCCACTTGGCAACAGTCTTTTGCACCCAGAATACTGGGACATTTCTCATTTCTTTTGCTTCATGGTGGCATCCCGAATCAACGTCAGTCTTTCCCAGCGTTACAGCCTCAAGCCGAATCAGTGGTGCAGATTGAGCAGAGCGAGACCTAATTGCTATTACTACTACAAGATGACGGAGCTGTTTCTCGTTCAACCTCTTTGTCGGTGCACATGGCCCCCACGCACCCTTGTCGTTTGCACGTCCACTCTAGCCATTCGTATTCGAAGCTTGCCTACAAGGCCATCCATCTGCCATCTGCCATCTGCCATCTTTGTCCCACACCAGCCCCGAGTACCTACCTAGGCACCTAGGTAGGGAGGTAGTTTAGGCCTACGGAGTAACTCGTTGTTGTTGGGGGTTGCAGCGCAGCACGGCAACACCAAACCAAACGCTGGGGCCTCCCCCGCCTCTCCCGCCGCGCCC
>KQ061783.1:20766-75106 GCA_001008035.1 Atkinsonella texensis
AGAATCCTGGGATATTAAAATCATTGCCTGCCTTTCTGTGTTCTGTGGCAGTCAACGCATCCTTCCTGAGGCGGGCCAGGAACCGATTCTCGTCACGGAGAACATGAGAGCATTCAGAAGACGATGAACGATGAGGTGGCATTGTTTTATTCCATGGTCAAAGAATTCATCATGTTCGTACGGAATACTCCATCGTTCATATCCACTAGCACCTCGGCTGAGGTAACAGCTGGTCCGGGAAACACTTTGGAGTGAGTGCTGGGACGAACACGGACAAACAATCCGTTCTGACGACTGGGCGCGGGCTGCTGGGCGGCCGAGTGTGTGATAGAATGTACATCTGCATCTACATGCCCAGGTACATACCTTAGGTACAGTACCTCCTACCTACCTCCTACCCAGGTACCTCCCGGGTACTGTAGGTACATACCGACAGACGCACATACATACATACTGCGGCATGGGAACGCGAAATCTTGGCCAGATCCTGCTCTGGCCAAATAAATACTAGGTTGATCAAGCGATCAAGCGATCAAGCGATTGTCAAAGCGAATCGAGTCGAGTCGAGTCGAGTCGAGTCGAGTCGAGTCGAGTCCGGCGGGTTGGCCATCATCACACATCACATTGGTGGTGGTGATATGTACCTATGTATGTACTCCGTACCCCTCTTCCCCCTTCCACCTGGTTGGTACCAACCAATGCACCCCCCCTGAGCCGGAGTGCTGCTAACAATACCAATTAATACGCGCCAATGCTCCCTCCCCATCCATCATCGACAAAGGCGTTGGTTGATAACAAGGTTCCCGGCACGGAGCCCTGAAACCTGGTTCCTTTCCTTTCCTGTGCTCCATGCCCTTGCGCAGACTCGTCGGACACGACACGATCGTCCCTTGTTATCCGAAGGCAACTGAGGCTGGGTCTTGGTCTTGGCTTTTCATTCTTCCCCCTCGCCTCCCCTTATTACTCTTCTTTTTCTTTCGCCGACGCCTCTTGAGTTCCCACCTCGACCAAGACACACACCACTGCGACCAACGACAATCGCGCCGATTGACTTGACGTCGACAAGTTACCAACGCTCGTCGTTGTCGTAGAGGTGCTTCGTCGCCATCGTCGCCATCGTCCGACATCGTCCGACATCGTCAGCCACCCTCGATGTAACCATTGACCACCAAACATGGACCAGAGTCAGAATCAGCAGCTTCAACCGCGGTTGCCCTTGCCGTGCACGGCGCCTTCGCTGGTGGCCGACTCCTCGCCGCAGGATGTCTTGACGGAAGCCCGCAAACATTTGCAACACATGATTGACTCTGGTATCTCGCGGGAAATCCTTCATCAATGGGTCGACGATAGCCTGTCCTTACAGCTTACCTCACCAACTTCTACACTCGCTTCTTCACAGACATCGCCATTCGCTCAACACCCTCCACCGCCTCCACCACCACCTCAATGCCCTCCTCCTCCTCCTCCGCCGCCTCCGCCGCCTGCGTCTGCCTTGACTTCCAACCACCCATTGTCTCCTGCCACGGTAGCTTCCTCCTCGAATTCATCCACTGTCGGCGCGCCCTCCGCCGAGGTCAAGACCGAGTCCTTCTCCGATGATGCTTCCAGGAGCTGGCCACCGACTCCACATTTCGGCACGACTGCGAACGGCATGATAACTAGCATGGAACATCACCATGCTCCTATGGATGCATCGATGTTTTTACCACCCTCCGTGGCCTTTGCTCATCGACCAAGAATCTCGATATCTTCCATTAGCTCAGGTTCATCTGGCCATGCCTCGATATGGTCGACAAATTCCACCCAGTCGTCATTCTCTTATCAGTCCGCGGCGTCGGCACGATCTATGGCCCCTCTGCCCATGGTTCCACAAGGAGCTCAAAACATGGGAATGATCAATGGCACACAGGTAGGTTCTACCGTGTCTACCGCTAATAGACAAAATATCTACTGGTGCACCTCTTGCGAGACTAGTTTCAAGCGCAAGTATGACTGGAAACGACATGAGGATGAATTCCATGAGCGCTGGAGGAAATACCCTTGTCCGGAGCCTGGGTGCAATAGGAGCTTCTGGGGGTCCAACTCTTTCAATCAGCATCACAAACAGTGCCATGGCTGCAAGACTTGTCCTCACGCTGAGAGGGTTGTCAAATACCTTCGGAAACGCAAGTACTGGGCTTGTGGATTCTGTTCAGCGTTACACCCTGCCCGTGAGCGTCATGTCGAACACGTTGCCAGACATTTTGAGTCCGGGCTAACCAAGGCTGAGTGGATGCACTCGCGAGTCATTTACGGTCTTCTGCACCAGCCCCATGTTCATGAGGCATGGGAGAGTTTAGTTGAAAGCAAGCAACCTCAATATTCAAATAGACGGCCGCAATTTAGTTGGCACCCAAACAAAACTGGACGAGCGCAGGGCTTCCTAGAACACGAAGCTCCAGGACAGCTTCAGGACCATCTCGAATTCTTTCTGGGGCAAGAAGAAGATGCGCACATGGTTGCTAAGATGGCTTATGATTTGGCTGATATAATCATAACTTCTGCACCAGATGCATCCGCTCCAGCAGTGTCACAACCTCAACCACAGTTTATGAACACCCCGGGGCCTATGGCGCCCCCCCAGCATCCTTCATTCGTTCCCCTTCCTTCACAGGCCCAGCAGCAAGCTGCGATGCTGCCACCAACCAGCCCGAGCAATCAGCATGCTTTTGTTCCGTCCTTTCGCGCGCCAGTCTTTGTTCCTTCGCAATCCTTTCCCTCGCAGAGCGGTCCCTCGCCGGACTCATCAGCCCACTCCCCTCTGACCGCCTCCCAATCGCCCCTTTGTCCGTCCAGTTCACCTATGGATAAGATTGATATGCAGCACTCTGCATCTAGTTCCGGTAACTCGGCTGGAGACTCTATGATGGACTACGACCTTGCCACAAACAACGAGACATTTCGTGATTGGCCCAGCCTGGTGGGAGGTATAGCTACCAACTCGGATTCCTCGTCACAGAATAATAATCAGCCGCAGACGGAATGGGGACAAATATTCCAGTATTCTTATGATCCCAGGGTTACATCAGCATGAAGCAACGCTAGGTGTCATCAATACTTTTGAGCACTGCTATCCACGATTTTAAACTTTTGTGTTATCTACGCCTTACCGACTTTCCTTTGTCAGTCGCATTCAGCCATATTCAGCCACATTGCTCAATTACTTGATCTCATTTTCATGTCGTTCCTCGTCACTTGGCCACGCCTACAGTGATCTGCTGATACAATTGTCCGGATTCTGCGACAACGGAAGACACCGCGAATATTACTTTCTCGTGATGATGCTGTTTTCACGAAGTGCATAGTTTGTTCTTCAAACATTCTTTTTTTTTTGGGGGGGGGGGGCGGCGGAGGAGAGGAAAAAGGGGTGGTGGGTCGCTTTTTTCTTTTCTCCAGGATTTAATGAAAGCATCTGCCATCAAAGACGGCCAAGCTTCTTGGACCTTAATTGTAAGCTGGGATCCATGGCTATTTTACTGAGGTTGTATATGTTTCTTCCGCACGATATCGCGCAAATCAGGAAAAGTAGGGAGGAGGAAAAGGCTTAAAGGACCAATTGTATTACAACTCAAGCCTCGTAATTCCATATTGACTGGCCTATCTTTCGATATGACCGGACTCCGCATTGGACTAAGAGTCGTTGGTCTCACAGTATTGGATTTTGGGTGCGCTGCTCTCCACTATGCTTACCCACCGAGGTATATGTTGGGAGAATCTATGGTGGCAGGAACATTTGAGGAAGGACTGGAGCTTGATAGGCTGTATATAAGGGGCATATAGCGAGACATCTGTCCACTCGCGTTGAAGCATATCTGGGATGGTCAGTATTTTATTGTTACCATATATTGTGTAGGATATGATTGAGGAGTCTCGTACAAAGGATGTTACCTATGGAATACAAAATCAATTCTCCAGCATCTTTCTCTCATCTACGAGGGCGCTTACCGCAAATGACGACGTGGTCCCAAGCAGCTGAGTCGTTTAGTATCCTGTCGAAGCGGAAGCTCAATCACAGCAAAGACTCACTCAATCGCGATGAAGCCACCAACGCGACCAAGTCTGCGGCATAAACGCACTGTAATATGGCCCCATGTACTCTGCGACCCCTGATATTCCAGCCATGATGCCATTCCAGAACAACATGCTATCGGCAGCCTGTGCATAGCACCTGGTTGAGACAGACTCCACTTACTTGCCCGCGCCGTGCGAACCGAGATCCACAGCCCACGAGGATTCCATGCTTTGTCTCAGGCGGTTGGATGGCGGCTGATGGGCTTGATTCTGAGGCCTACCCCTATCTAGCAGAGGTTTGATGATTTGGTGTACATATTTTAGGTTCGCCGCCGTTATAGCGTGCGCTGTTTGTCGTTGGATGGCTCATCGGTCTGAAGCGCCGTGAGTTTGTCTCCTTTGTCTCCGTTACGGCGATAGGGTTATCTCGTTGCAGCTGCTTAAGGGCTCGGGATTGGAACGTTAGCCTTCACTGGCATCGTGCCAGGTTGCTCCCGCGGTCAGGGCAAGCTACAGACTTGTCCCGGTGACGAGGGATTGCGATGGACCAAGCATGGCTGGCTTGATCGGGCTGCTGTTGTTGACCATGCTAGACAACCCGGCTATCTCAATCACAGAGTCATTCATTTATTTGACTTCACCCAATAAAGGTGTTTAGTATTGTGTCCATGTTGGGCTGTATTTAGCCAGGGAGGATGGATAGTCATGTCTTTATTATACTTCTAAGGACAAGCCCACTCCGTTCCGCCCAGATCGAGGCACGAGACCCTCGTCAACAATCCTTCAAACAATGGAGCGACGGCTGCACAGATTGGGGGGGGCCGGGATCCTAGACAGCACAAGAAGTACAAACTGGGGAACCAGTTCCTTGTGTCAATTGCACACCCCCCCCCCCCCCCCTCTCCCACCCCAACTGGAAGTTCGCAGTGATTGATCATCCTCTCGAACAGCCGTGTGATTGCATGCTGACCTGATTGTGGACGATCAGCATGACTTTAAAGAGACCTGAGGGAGCAAAACATAGTTTTCATGGATGCCACCAATTTTCAAGCGGAATGTAAGTCTTACATACAGGCTCACATGTATATAATACACAGCAGAAGGGAGAATTGCCATGAAGCGCCTTGTAAAATGGGAAAGATTTGATGCTTGAACGCACCAACTGACTATATCAGCAACGCCGCGAATCGGTAACTCTCTGAAAGCCGCTGACTAGCCACGATGTATCAAGTCCCCTTCCTTTCCCCCCGTTTTATTTTCCAACAAAACTTTACTCCAAGCCAATATCCAATTGAGCCAAACTCTAGTCATAACTCAGAACGCCACCAAATTGGCTAATTAAGCCGACTCATTCACCACATTAATCTCATATCCAATAAGAACCTCCGTGCTACTTCCTTCCCAGCCTCTCGTGCCGGCTGCGCTCAGCATAAAGGTGCTCGTTGGGTCAATGTATAAACTGGAGATGACGCCTGCCCTTGGTGGTCCTGGAATAATCAAGAAGGGCACTGTGGAGTGCTTGAATGCTCTTGTGTCCCGGAGGTCATATAGCCGCAGGATATCGTGCGAGGCGCTGGAAATTGATCAGAAGCTGTAAGGTGAAGTAGTTTCAACAATTTCGACCTTGTTCAAATTGCGAGGAAATGGAATAACCAGAGAATGAAGGTTCTTACCATACTAGATGCCTTCCGTTGGGCATACTTCTCACAGCACTCACAGCACCACTGCCCGCAGGAAACTTCAGAGCTCTTTCAGGCTCCCACCCTCTCTTCGCCTTTCGCACATCGTACTCCTCTACAGTACCGTTCCTCCTCCCCGTATATATCATGTTGCCGTCAGGGCTCCAGCACGCGCTCATGCACCACGGCGGGACACCCTGCCGTGTCCCGATCCTGGCAACGGCGTTAGGAACACGTCTATCCCAGATACGAATTGTTCCATCAATGGCAGACGATAGGAATGTAGTTGCTGACGTTTGTGACTGGTCGAAGTGCCGGGACGAAGATGTTGCGACCGTGATGCAAGGTGAGTGTGGTCTGTTCAATGTCTCATTGGGTTCGGATGGTTGGGCCGTTGCTATGTCATCAGTTTGAGAAGACTCATTCGGTTGTGTAGATGATTGTTCTATCTTTGTGTCTGCAGTGTCTGCTTTCGCCATAAATGACTTGTGTGTCTCAGTCAATTTGCTGTCAGTGTCCATAGCAATCAGTGTCGGGTGTTCTGGCTGCATTTGCGTCTGGGCAGTCGATGCGCCAGCGTTGTCGGTTTCTTTGGCCTCCATGTCTGCCATGGCGAAATCGGCAGAGTGGTCCATACCCCCTTCATGGCCCGGCATCATATCCATGCTGGCGCCGAAAGTATCATCGTCGTTTCCAAACGGCTGCTCGCCTGCTGTCTCTCCAAATAAGCTCCCAGCATCACTACCCCCAAAGAGACTCTCATGGGCCGGTGACGCATCACCACCTCGCTCAGACGTAGCAAAACTGTCACCTCCGACTGCATTCCCCGTGCTAGACTCATCTTGCAGGACTCCGTTGGTCAAGGGGGCGCCATTGTTCGTCGAAATGGTACTCGACTGTATCGGGTCGTCTGCGTCGGCAGGGACTGGATCGCCACTGGCTGGTCGCAACTCGATTGACGAAATTTGACCACCTGAGCCATCGAAGCTTCGTATGGTCTCGCCGGTGTTCAGATCCCAGTCGAATATGTTTTTATCCCAGCCACCGCTGAGGACGCTTCTCTCATCCGGCGCAAGCATGAGCGAGCTGACAGCATTTGTATGCAGCTGCAAGCATGCAATCTTCTTGCCCTCGTCATGTCGAACGCTTTGCAAATTGATTCCGCCGGACTCCAGTCCGGAAAGGAGCCACAGAGCTTCCGAGTGAACTGCGAGCGAGTATACCGGTGACAATATGTGGTCTTGGTCGCCACGGCCCGGGGCTGATGGCTCCTCGTTCTCCCAATACGACATTAATATTCCAGCTTTTGTGACGCTATCCACAAATGGGTGCTTCTGGGCAACTGTCAGGGCAAGTTTGCCGTTAATAGTTCCTGGGCCATCGTATTTGCGAATGTAGCCGTCGGAACCGCCCGTGATCCAATAACGTAGGTCTGGTGTTATGGCCATGGCATTGATGCTCGTCGATTGGGGGGCAGCCATCGTAGGCACAATATCGTACAGGCGCGCTGTGATGGCTTCAGGACGGATCGAGGGTGGAAGGTATTGTTTACTTGTAGCAGGTGCTGGCGTATTCGATCTGCTAGACTTGACGGCGGTCCCGTTCGCATTAGTGTTCTGCGTCTCGTCGCCGCCGCCGTCGTCGCCGTCGCCGTCGTTGTTCTCGTTGGCGTCATTATCGTCCTCATTGTTGTCATCGTCTTCGTCATTATTGTCATCATCCGGCTCGGCATCATTCTCGCCCTCACCAGCGTCTTCCATCACCTCATCCGGCTCGTTCTGTCGCTCAGACTCGGGCGAGCTTGCCGAGAAACGATCCTCATCATCCATAGCTGCAGCTCCGGACAGCAGCAACCTCGTCCTCGGAAGTAAATCGAGTAAACCTGCTCAAGAAATCACACAGTCGTAGCAAGATAGCCATCCATGTATGAGTCCGGGAACGCTGTGCTAATGTTCATCATTTGCAGTGGTGAGTCGAGTCGGCTCAGCTAAGGGTGCGTTGCTGGCCCGCGTCACCACCGCTGCAGTGTGCGCACTGATTCAGAGGTCGCACGATGAAGACAATGACAGATTTTATTCTGAATGGGATGCGTTAAGCTATGAACTAGGTATCTAAGTGAAGGGGTTAAAGTTAAGGTAGCTTTCGGCTTGTGGTAACGGAATGCGACGAACCTGCGCCGCGGACGATTCTGGACTCCTGGAGGTATCTTCGCTCGCGGTGGAATTATGGAGCCCCGAGGTAATGGCGCTTCACTGAAGCAGTTGGTCAGCAGAAGAACACTAAATGCCTTGACAATATACAACAAACATGATTCTAGCACAGCGGTCAGTAGCTTCGGAAGTTTTATCAGGAGGCTCGATTAGCGAAATTTGAAGGATGCACGTGCTACAAGATGCCTTCACCGAAGCAGCCTTGGATAGTCCACTTTATTCCTCCAGCTCGACAAACTCCAGATCCGGCGGAAAGCACATTCCAATGGAAGAAGTACCCTAGTAAAACCCTCAATCGCTGAACAAGTCTTTCGCGCGCGGTGAACACGGGGGTTGAGACGCGACGGAATGTATGTCAGTGTTACGCAAGCCAAGGCTATGTCGCGTGCCAAAAATCCGCGCAAATTGCCGCTGGCTATTTTGCCACACAAAGACCACATCCTCATCATTCGATCTTTAGTCCAGCAACTTGATTAATGAATGGCTTGCTGAAACGGAGTCGTCTTCGGCAGCAGAGCCACATTCAACATCCGAGAACTGGATTAACAAGTCGTCTTCCATAGGCTCCAGCTGCAGAGCATGCAGAGCAGGTGTTTCCAACGATAATGTGCCCAAAACGTTCAACAACGGTTGTGACAAGGGAACTGTAATCGAGTCGGTCAGACTGATGAGATCCGATTCAGGCATCGCCGGACTTTTCTCTAAAGATTCCTTCGTCGCGGTCGAACCACTATCCAAAGTAATAGGAGAACTTCTGGCGCTCTCCTCGGGCATGGGCAGGTCTCCTTTAGTAGCTTCATCGTCCAACGAAACGTCGTTGGCCTTGGGCCAAATCTGCTTCCAGTCACTCAGTTCTCGAATGCGAATATCTTTGTCGCCTACACGCAGGGGCAAAGCACGACCACTGTTTTTCTTCATGTTGGCAACAACTCCCTGCCATGTCTCACGACTCTTGATGTTCTTTAACAGGACATCTTTATGCCCAAAGATGAACAGGCCAAGTCGTGCGCGACTCAATGCGACTATTGCCCGATTGTCCGATGCAAGAAAACCTGGTACTCCATTCGGGCCACGGACCAACGACAGCAAAATGACATCATTTTCCTCACCCTGGAAGCCGTCCACTGTTCTGACGTGCCATTCCATGATTGGGGCATGAGTTGAAAGACACTCATTCTTTGCCAGTTCAGCTTTGATAAGCTTGACCTGGCCGTTGTAAAAGGTCAAGATGGTAATTCGCTCGGGGCGCACGTTTTGCACAGCCACAAGATACTGAACGAAAAAGACGATCATCTTGGCCTCCGTGTAATTTTCGATCGAAGTGCTGTCAAAGCCTATCTGCGACCGTGCTTCCGGCCAGTCGTGCTCGAACCACCACAATGGTTCCAACATTCCCGGCACATCTTGGCGAAGCCTCGCGATACTTGGTGAATCAATGACATTCGGGTAAAATAATTGCACAATCTCTCTCAAGCGGGGAATCATTCGTCTTTGCTCCAGTAAAGTCTGATGAGAAATACCAATGTTGATGAGACGCTCAAACATGGAGATGTTGATACGGTATGGATCTCGGGACAGTTCGTGCAGGTTGGCATGTGGCTGTAGCTGCTGATGGTCGCCGAGAAGAATAAGATGCTGCAGAGTCGGAAATCTTAAGCAAGATGCCATGGTATCGGCTTCTCGGACTTCAGCCGCTTCCTCCATCAGCAAGACTTGGGGTCGGAGTCCTGAGATGAGTTTCTCATATTTCAGAAGTCCTGTTGTGGTGCAAGCAATGACCTCAAACCCACCCTGAATAAAGCCGATCCGGTTTTGCACTTTTACGTTCTGCATAGCCTTGCAAGTCTCAGTATACGACGCTAAAAGCTCAGCTACGCCTGCCGGCGGGTTCTTGATGCCATGGAGCTTAGTGAGTAAGTACCAGTAGACACCTGATCGCTCCTCCGGCCGTATATCGTAGAGATCCTTCACATGATCGAGCAGAATTCTTGAGTAGTCCCCATTCAAGTCTTTTGAGAAAGGTGATGGCATTGGGACAAAGTGTATTTTCGGTCCACGAAAAACTTGTCGCTCTCCCTGCTTCGTGTCAGAAGCATATGGCACGTAATAGTCTCCAAGCCATGCCAGAAGGGAGTTCTCTTCCTGTGTTTCGCTTGACTCCCATTCATCATCTGTAAGAGAATTATATTGCGCGGCGCTGAGTAGACCATTGCTTTTGAGAATTGCCGGATCAACCACACCAGTATCCATAATGACAGATTCTTGGAGGCTTGTGAAGATTTTTTTCATCTTCGCTCTAAGATGTCCAACTGACTGGCCGCGAAAGTTCGAATTATACATTCTCTCGCCCAAAACAAAATCCTTCACATCCTCACTTCCCCGACCTCCAAGTCGAATCACGTTCTCAGATCCCCTTTCGCAGATGTATTTCTTCAACAGCTGATCCACTGCGTGGTTTGTTTGTGCGGTGACGATTATGGGGGGGCTTGGTAAGCATTTTTTGCGCGTGTCAACGAGACTTTGAAGGATAGCATTAGAGGTGAATGTCTTTCCCGTCCCGGGAGGTCCTTGAATTATCGCTATCTCTTCTGTTGTTGCTCTGTCAAATGCAATATTCTGTGACTCATCGAGGCTCTGAACAATTGGAGGGATCGAAGGTTGCCCATCTGGAATCTCTTGCAGGTACTTAGGCGCGGGTGTCAAGTCGGGCTTGGGCTCAAATAAATAGGGAGTCAACAGGCACCTGAATCTGGTTAACCAGCCTGAAGAACATTCATTTGACCAAGCACAGTTGTTGCAGATAAGACATACCCATAACGCGACATTGCTTGTAAGCCGGTCATTGTGTGCCTCAGGGACTCAAAATATGCTTTGGTTGGCTCCAACATGACTAGCTCATTCGTCGGATCTGTCACCATGTCATCATGCTTTGCCTAGAAGACATCGATGTAAGGCGATTCCGCGAATAAGCCATCGTTCTCAGCCACGACTGCAACTAAACAAGTACGCCTGAAGTGGTCTGCTGATAGTGCTAACAGTGCACCAGGTGTCAAGTATTCAATTTCGTCAACCTCTTCGCCTTCACCTGCAGGAGGAATACGGGCAGGAAAATTCCCGATGCTCAAACGCTGAGTAGCTCCGTCGATGCCAAGTGCGTACCCAATTGCGCGAACCTAATATTGAGATCAATGGACATACAAGCTATCGTCAAGAAAGAATTACCTTGGTATATAGGTTGACTGAGTCCAGTTTTGTGTCAATACCCTCTGCAGTAGTCGGCGAAGGCTCCATACGATACTCTTGAATAGCACGACGAAGAGACTCTGTCGCCTCGTACCGGTGTAGTCGATACTGAGTCTCCAGATACTGTTCTTTTAACTGGTGTCTTGCCTCAGAGTCAACTAATGGCAGAGTAGGACATGTGCTGGCCATTAATTCCTCTGCCCCAGGCACCTCGCTTAGCTCGAGCCAGTTGCTGAGAGAAGGCTGTATGCCTTGCGTAAAGAAGTTCACGAACGACATTGTGTCTGATGCAGCGATTTTTCTGCTTGAAGCACTTGATGACCGAGTTTTGTTGACCGAGATTTACTTTCGTGGCCTTGTATTGAACGTACTCGCCGGCAACTGCGAGTACGACCTGACAGTGTCCGGCAGCTGGCAGAGACAAACGCACTGGTGCTGCATCAACACACATACCCTGAAAAGCAACATTGAACAATGAATTTAAAACCAGTCTTTCGATGATTCCATTTATTACCTACCTAGAGAACTTTTAACATGGACAGCATATGTCTGTCTATCTCTAATATGACCTCTTCCCAGTTCCCACTGAACTGTCCAACATGCTCTCCTGCGTGCTCAACGAACCACATGCCTCAATCTCGCATATTTCCAACACAATCACTTTCATGTAGATATCGGGTGTCTGTTAATCAGCTCCCTACTCATGACGCGAATGCACCTCAGCAACTGAACATTTCCATTCCCAACTTTCTTTCAAACGCGGCCTTGCCGGATCTCTGTCTTCTTTGCAGATGCAAAAAACTCCACAGAGTCGCATTGTTTATATGATTGCTCATGCGATCGAAATTTCACACAAGGCACGTGGGCAAGAAGTTGAGTATTATGGTCATCGACTTCATATCTGTCGAACAAACAATAGGGGCCAGGTCACTGCCTGGATACAGAGATTGGAAAGAACAGTCTGGTCCATTAAAAATATCGGTAGGAATGTGTCGACTGTAGACCTGAAATATTGAGCAACATTGACACTAGGTAATTTCCCAGTATCTGCCAGTGTAACGACGCATCTAAATTTTAGTCATTTAAGCCGATCACTGATTGCTTGCCTCGGTCATGCCGAATCAGTTGAGACGTTGCCACGGCAGTATTATTTCCGCTGATTGGTATAATGCTCTAGTCACGGGCCGGAGTCTAAGAACCACAGCTTCAACCCTCTACATATTAGTCTTCAGCCAACAAGAACCGCATTATGTCTTTCTTCTTTTGTGAATTTCTCACTTGACGCTCTGTAGAGAAAGCCTATTCTAGCCCAATAACCTGGGTTTTCCTTGGAAAATGGAAATGAAGTGCTCAAAGTAAGCCGATACATTTAGTCTGAAATCGACTGTATTCAGTGTTTCTTGAGTTTCATGCTTTAATATCTGTCCAGTATCCATCCCTATTCAGCTTCACCGTTGGTGTCATTTCTGCATTGAATTTATAGCAACCACACACATTTAGAGATCATTCCCTTGCACAGATGTCGTGTCAATCATAATACATTTCTACTGCTAATGATACAAATAGGGGCTGTTCGACCACCATGTTCCAAAAATAAAAATAAAGCACAGGTGCATCAAGAATGACTACATTTATTGAGTTCATTTGACGTAAACCTACGACCGTGTCCAGTGCCTTTCCCCTATGCCATATTATAGATTTCTTCTTGATCCTATGTATGCCATTATCTCAGACTGTAAATATAGCAAAAGAAAAAGAAAAAGAAAACAGAACTCCAGCTTGATCAATGACTACCCTATGCAAAGGGAACTGCTTATAGACTAAGCAAAAACAATTTTGCGTAATCTGGGAATCGAACCCAGGGCTCCCCGACGTTGCTGATGGCAACGGAGAATTTTACCACTAAACCAATTACGCCAGATCATGCTAGTCAAGGTCTTAATTTAGACCATGGAGCTTGCTATCAAATACTGACAGATATTCGCAAACAAATTGTGAATAGTGCACCGTTCCACCTTTCACGGCGGAAGTAGCCGTACCTATCGCTCCAAGGTTTCAGAATAAAAGTCTCTTCTAATCGCACCACCATTCTGGCATATTGAACGTCATAATGCTTTTCATATCTATTATATCTGCGCCTTTTTACTGATGATACCTAATGAGCACAGCAGACTTCATGCACGATACATCTTAATTACAACCTTTACATCACTATATGTTCCAACTAATAGGAATAAATTGGGTAAAATCAAATAGCATCCACAAATATATGCTCCCCCCTTCGCCTCACTCATGCAAATCGGTTTGTTCCTGACCAAATACCCCCAAAAGTCCCATCTGAATAAATGCAGCATAAGCTCGTAATACTCTTCATGCACTGCCTCAGCTTACGTGGCAGAAATAAATTTTCCAGCATCTCAAGCCCCTCTTGGGGAAAGCACCATTATGTCATGACTAGCAAACCCCGGACAGGATAGAAGCAGACTCAGACACAGGCTGTCTCTGCCAATTCAATCGTCCATTCGGAAGAACCGTAAATTCGGCAATCTCCTCCACAAGCTCCCATATCCCAGTTTCATGGTTCTTCTGCGCAGATCTGTAGATAATGGATGTGCCAAAGTCCTCAAAAACAAGCTCGCGTCGTCGGAGGCGTAGCCACTGTTCGTGTTCGGTTCCCTCTGTCATGATTTGCTCTTCTACTTCTTGATTCCGTATGGCAATTGCTCGAAATACGCGGCTGTCTCTTAGGGCGTTGCGAATCGGGTACTGGCCCAATAAACGTATGGCGTCTTCGCGTACGCTCCGGTCACGGCAGCTGAACGATGATATGAAGAGGGGCCACGTCCAGCCCGAGTCCATGGCGAAGCCGCAGTTCGGTCGGGATTGAAGAAGGATTTCTGAAAGGCGGGTGATCTCTTGATATTGAGGTGTCAAACCTTTGGCTGTGACGATGCCCGAAAACCTTGGGATGGTGGTATATATGTACAGCATGAGGTATTCGATTCGGAGATTGATAGCGTTGAGATATAGTTGCGGGTCGTTGGACACGTTGGAACATATGGCTTGGTACACAGGTTCGAGAGCTTCTGCCCAGCGGCAGAGCCAGTATCGTACCTCTGCGATGAACTTGCTAATTTTCGGGTTTCGCTTTACGCTGGAGAGCTTCATATCAAGTTCGGCTTCGGTTACGGCGCGAGTCAAACATAATTGTGACGTCACCACGGTCAACATAGGTAGATGTGTGACCATGGCTTTCTGCACAAGACTCCAATATCCTTGGGCTTCTGCCAGATCTTTGAATGTCGGCGGTAGATCGTCGAGCGTGGTAATGTGGGATTGGCGTGGTCGAAAGTAGGGGGAGTGTGTTGTGAACGGGGCTATAGAGGCGAATCGACGTGCAGCTGACGGAGGTAACGGCTGCGGAGGCGTGGCCGGATTTCTGCTTTGACTTTGCGCGAGATCAAACCTCGTCAACACATCCGGACTTGCAGCTGGACTTTCTTGAGGTCCTGGAACATCACTGGCCATGTGAAGTTGGCTTGCAGGAGTAGAGGGAACTGGGCCTCCTGCTTGTGTCGAGTGTCCTGGTGCCGGGTTTGGCAGGGAAAAGAATTTTTTATATGAGCCCACGAACGACCTCGATTGCAGTTCCAGAGGTTTGTAGCAGTCAAGAATCTCCTGCACTAACGTTGGGGGCGCTTGGGCGATGCTCACCAAGCCCGGTGCAAGATTGGTACAGGCCGCCAACTCATTCAGCATGCTGAATCCGTGGGTGACATGCTTCAATGCAGCCGGCATATTGCCTCGCTGTGCTTCGAAACAAACGAACAGTAGCGACGACAACAAGGCGGTACGCAGGCTTTCTCTGGTGGGTTTGGCTTTCGACTGAAGACGAAGAGCCTCGCAATAGTATATGACAGCATTGAGATAGTGCTTGTTCCCGCTTATAGGCTCTGTGGACGGACTCTCAACTTCATATGCTTTACGTAGAGCCCCAACAGCCATGGCGCCGTATCGCAAAGTGGTTTCCTCCAGAGTAACTTGTGGCATCGTCGCTGTCCATAAACGCGTCTGATTCAGGCCGCCGCTTAAAAAAGTAATGGACAAGCCCGCCCATGTGTCAAAGTACTCTTTCTGCACGGCATTGGAGAATCGAATCGAGTTGATATCCGGCTCTGTTAGCAAGAGTGGAGCTTTCTTCGTTTGTACCAATTTGGCGGCTGGGATCAGGGAGGAAGATGATGGCGAAGTCGAGGACTGATGATTTGGAGGTTCTGTATAAGCGTCGCAGTACCCCCGCCACTTTAGGCAGTTTAGACAGGCTGGTCGTGTTTCGTCGCATTTTACATGGCGCTTCCTGGATCGCAAGGATGGTCATTAACAGACGAAGACTGAACAAGAAACATGGTCATCCCATACATCGGTACCATAGACACATGGCTGTAAGGAGCCCAAATAGTTGTTAAGCATCGATGAGAAGACTTACTTGCCTAAAACGGCGAAGCCCGCGCACGTTAGTTGAGTCGATCAATTGCTTGCATGTGAGCAGAGTGACGTACGTAAGGAACTTTGTTAACTAAAACTTACAAGTAGAACACCCAGTTCTGGCACGGGTTGAGCTCCGACGCGTTTGTCGTGTTCTGGATTCAAGCGCAAACCTATGAGTAGTTCCACGCCCTGTCGCAGAAGGTGACTTTACGGAGGACGGTCTAGTGAAGTTGGAGAAGAGTCAGCGCTGAAGCAGATTTGAATTACGAGCATGAATGACCTGCTACGGTGTGAAAGGTTTGGCTTAACCGGTTCACCGGTTCACTTACGCAGAAGAACTAGTAAGGTTCAGAGGGATAGAGAACTGGATTTCCATAACGGGATGCAGGCGGCGAAGCTGAAGCTCTCCCGTCACCAGCGTAGCGAGCGGCTCCAGTCAAGCGTCTCGGTAAGCCGGCCGGCGCAGAATCATACATGTGTGATGTCAATGTGTTAATACATGTATGTGAAGCTGTTTGGAGCAGAGCCACCAGCCGGCACAACGAGAGGCGCTTGGCACAGGGCCAACGAAGGCAAAAATACGAGCAAATCGTTGAGGATGGCGCTTGCGCTTGCGATATGAGAATGAGGATGTTGAGTGAAGAAGGGAAAGATGAGAACGACGATCGACGAGCAACAACGGCCTCAGGAAAGTGCCGACGCCGTAAACGGATCTAGGGGGACACACCCACTCGCCCACTCGCCCACTTACCACTTGCGATTTGAGCATGTGGGGCGGCAAGAGCCCAAGTTAGCTGGGAGGCTACTGTTTATTGGTCTTGTTCGCCTTGTTCGCCTTGGATGATGTAATGTATGACAGCGGTGCCAAGTCCCATTTTTGAGCTGTAATAATTGAGGACGGTCACAGCAGGCCCTATTGGTGATCTGTCTTGTCTGTGTGTGACACCGAGACGAGACGCATGGATGGATGTGCTGAGATCAGTCAACAGCAACAGAACAGCTCCAACCTAAAGCAAAAGTCCACCGAGTACCCAAGTTCCAATCACAGGGACTCGGCAGTACCAGTGCGTTCATGATCGGGGAGGAGTGGACATCGTGATAATAGGCATGACTACCGAGTACTTACTCCATATGTGTCCGTATGTAGACACCGGACAGACGATTTCAAGGCATTCAGCGAAGAAAGAACTGGTAGCACAACGTCTTAGGGTCCATGGCACTCTCTCGACCATTGATCGATCGGAACACAAAATCTGTAGGCCACAGGTGGGCCCGGGCTCACAGCTCATCTCAGGTCCAGCCTATCTCGACAATGGCAGATGCGCAACATATGCCTCAGCACAGCGTGAATTAGTGTCACGACCCTAAAGCTACATCTAAATTAAGTCGCTTAGCAAACGACTGCCCCACGTCGTCGCAGATCCCGCGCGTCGCTTGCCCACATTGTACATAAGTTGTAATCGCACGTAAGCGTTAATTGTAACCTTATATAGGGATCAATTGTAATTAATTCTTTTGCACAATTAAACCCTATCTATACCTACGGGGTATTGACATCAAGCCACTCTCTTATTCAAGCTAGGTAACTTGTCACGTTGATAACGTGGAATCATGATCCGCGCAAAGTATGCCTACACTATTAATATATTGCATAAGTGCAAGTCAGCTGGATCATCTCAATGAAACTATACGAGTGGATCAGCAGGAGAATGGCTAAGCCAATCCCGCTGTTTAATAGGTTGGATGCGCGCTGTTGGAAGTGGCGGAGGAGAACAATAGAAGAGAAGAGAGCAATCTACAAACCTCTTGCTTGACCTATCCTTTCACACATGTATTGACCTTATTTGGATCGACGAAATTTTCGAGGACCTTGTTCGGCGATGCCTTCGTTCTGGGTGCCGCGATGCCATCTTAGCCGTTGATCTAACGGATTCATCGAATCCATGAAAGATCTTGTGCCACCCATACGACAGGAACAGGGCCGTGATGTTTAGAAAATTTGTGTGGCTGTTAGCTATGGCCTTTTAAGTATCGTCTTCTTGCAAAACGGCTTATGCAGCTTCTAAGGCTTTAGCTTCCCAAACATCATCATCGATTCCTTCATATTCTTGTAGAACAGCGACGAGTTTCTTGTTGGAAAGGGGCTTCTTGTGGCATTTACTCTTCCACCAACCTTCCTTGAATTGCTGATACTTCTCTTCTGTATGGTTCGTTGACCAGCAGCCAGTTTGACCACATACACAGCATCGGTGTTGATGTCGACGGGTGTTCAATTGACCGTGGCTTTGTCTGTTGTTGTTGTTGTTGTTGTTGTTGTTGTTGTTCAAACGCTCGTATGGTCCGTCCATCAACATTGTGTCGTGGTAATACAGGTAGTTCGATGCTTTAACTAATCCCGCGATGTTAATTGACTTCCTGCAAGGCCGTCAAATGGAGGCGTATGGCAAAATTCCGTGTGGCCACATTCAGGCACGCCATGAATCACTTGAAGGGTATGCTTGTAGAGTTCGGTATCGATTGTAGACGGGTCAATTACGTTTCTGTGGACTCTTTCCAGGGTTTAAAAGCAGAATTTTAAGGTATTCTAGCCTAGTCCTATTGGAATTCTTGTTGATGATCCTTCGAAATGCGGTGTCATTCCATTCGTAGCGATAGAACTGCCAATTTGCTTTTTGGTCTTGAAATGACTTCAACGATTTCAACCAATGTTAGAACGAGCAGTCAGTTGAACAGGAAGCAAAATTGAATGAAGCGATGTTATCGAGGTAGAAGGTCTCTACATCACTTATTAGCATAATAGGGAATGGTCTGGCCATCGCTGACTCTAAAAGCCTGATTCGGCGGCACTTATCCTTGAAAAGGATCACTTTTGGCAGCATGAAGTCGTACATCATTCCAGTGGATCGTTCGGCATCCTTGCACATTTACGTCAATTCTGATATCTTGCGTTACAGGATTAGTGGTGTTAGAAGTGATGCTGACGAAGGCATTCTTGATGGGGCTGGTGACGGTGCTGACGATGGATGAGGCTTGACTGTAGCAGCGTTTTTGGAGTGCAACTTGGAGTGGATTTCGCCTGTTGTTAGCGGCTTGTTGATTTCTTCCTCTGGTCATGTTGCTTGTTTTGGTTCACGAAGTACTTGCTCTGGGACTTCAGCAATTCTAGCGCCATTTTTTCCAGCATGTGCGCCATGTTCACGTGGAAGCTCTCGTAGCTCTCTCGTGATTAACGTGGTTGCTTTTGTAAAGAGCTCTTTATTCCAGCTAGAGCAGTTTTCCCGAAAGTTCCCCCAATAGCTGTCATTTCTTGTACTCTCGTTCCCCCTAGTAGCTAATAAGGAAGGCGAGTCAGTCGTTAAGATCCGTCTAGGTAGCAGTTTCATAATTTAAACCGTCGACTGTGAACTCCCAATCAAGCGAGATGTTATTCCAGTATCGTTAAATTCCAGCAGGAAGGGTGGCTAGGCCAGCGTACTGTTGCCGCTATTCGCGGGGCACAGTGTACCGACGGTTGGGCAAAGGCTCGTCAGAGTTCTGGTTTTCGATGTCGCTTTCCCAAGATAATCGGTAGAAGAAACCTTCTAAATAGAGCCTGTAAATATAGTAGTATCTCCTGAGAAAAGGCCAGCAAAATTCGATTTCTGGGAAGTCAGATACCGCAACTGGGCGATATCTGTAGAACAGCTGTGGTGGGTCACTAACTGGTGATTAATTCGCTTAGAGCCGTCGGACGCGTGGAGCCGGACAAACTATTACACCGGGAAACGCAGCCAATCAGTTGCCTGCATCTCGCACAACGCCTCTAGGCTCTAGGACGTGCGCACGTGTTGAGATTTGTGGCGGGGTACAAGGCGCTGTGGAGTGGAGTCAAGATACATACCCGTTCGGACAATTCGACATGAAGCATGAAGGGCATATACCAGGCGAGACATTCCTAGCTCTAGAAATGTAGCAGAAGCAACCATACCTACCGAGCCTTCCTACTAGGTAGGTAAAAATCCTAGCGCTAACTTTGCTACATCCTGCTGAGCAAAACAGAAGCAGCTTTGAAGCGATCAGGGCCAGGCATCACCACTCTAGCAGCCAGCAGGTTTTTCCAATCTGGAATACGAAGAATGCGACCCATCAATATCTCCAACCAGCTATAACGGCATTGATGCCCATACCACCGACCAAACTTTTTAGTGAGACTTATTAGTTGTGCAATCCGCCGCGTTGTTGTGAGGTCTTGAGTCAAAGTCCGGTCGGTGCAATACCGGCCTAATGGCAACAACGTGGATCAGACGTGCACTACGACCCACTCTTGCTACTCCAACCCCTGTTGTATTTTACACAGATAAATTTAACAGGGCGATTACTCTATTTATTTCAAAGATTACTGGTAGGTACCTAAGGTATATATGCTAGTAAGGCTCCCTTGCAACTTTGCTATACCTTGGTCTATAACTACCGTTACATACCTAGGTAGGTAATTTTGACATTACACCCACGGGTATCTAGATACCTAAGGTACCTTGGCGTAGAAAATGATCTTTCATTGGCTTCTTCCCCCCTTGTTGTAGGTACCTAGGTACCTACGTAGATTCGTAAAACAATTGAAAGGTCCTCCGGGTAACTACCTAGAGCTACGCGGGGGGTCAATTTAATCAATTTAATCCGGCCCTCGCTGCCCATTCCAAGGTTGGTGCTGAGCCCTCAGGCTGAGGGCCGGATTACATTGCTCAGCCCTTGAGAGCTTAATACGAGCCGGCTGCGGCCCTGGCGTGGTCTCAGCCTCAGCCTCCCCCAGTCCCCCAGTAAAAAGGCCGTGCAGAGTGGACAAATGTTAATTACGACATGCATACGGAGTATTCCTCCTATGCTCCTATGCTCCTATGTTCCAGACTCCCTGTCCCGCACCCTGTCTTGTCTCCTTCACACCCTGCCCTCGACTGGCAGTGATTCCCATTTCTCCTCAAGACAATACCATTGTAAACTCATCTGGTCGCCGAGCTTGGTGTGATAATTTCGTCATCGTTCGCCTGCTACAGCATCGCATTGGCTTGTGTCCAGAACCCGTCTGCTGGTGATACGCTTTGAATACAAGCACCAGTCGCTGCTCCGTGCTGACACAGTTTGTTGAGCCGTGACTCCTCATCACTGCGGCGACGACAGCTTTCCCACTCTCTCCTACGACCATCAAACCCGCCCTGCACTTTTTCTGGCCACAGAACATACTCGCTCCAAATCGATATATTATTTCTTATATCCTGATTGGATGTGCAATTTGCACCTCTCGTAAACGATCGAGTTCGATTCAGCACGCCCTTCCATTGTTGCATCGGCTGCCGCTTGCAGTCGGCTACGTCACTACCAACAAGCTCAACCTGCCTCATCTCTCGCAGCATCTCCCAGATAAAAGATCGGATACAGCAAGCCTGATCGCGCGATTGTGGGCGGGAGAGGAATAATCAAATGCTTGTGCAGCGGCTGACGATTCGTTCGCCCTACACATGAGCAATCGATTCCCCTTGGGCTTCCCTAATCATCCGGCCCGCCCGAATCACTCACTCGCAACACGATCATCAAGCATCTTTGCCCGCTATGCAGCGCTATCCGAATGGGGACCCCTGTGAGAGGGAACCTCTGGACGGGCCACCCGCATACGATGACATATCCAGGAGAGACGCCGGAAACGCTTATGACTATGGCTACTCTAACTCAAGATCACCGTACTACGATGATGCTCCATCACGTCACCCTCAGGACTCCCATGCATCCAACGGAATGCATCAGCAACTGCCATATCCGACACACGAACCTTGCGTAGAACACGACAGCTCTTCTTCTGGCAGTTACGGTTATAGCCGTGCAGAGGCGGCGCCGCTTCCTCCCCCTCCTCCTCAGCACAACGACTTTTCCGTCTATGATCGAGATGCCCACAGCCAACCAAATGCCCAGCATGTAGCACGGAACAACGCCACTCCTGGAGCGGACAACTTCAGCGAGAACGCAACAGGCGGTGTTGCCGGCATTGCATACAGTGTCGCTGATCAAAATACCTACGAAAGCGGGATAGATGCTATGAGAGGTGGCACAGGCCAGCTGCCTCCTCCGCCATCAAGAGCTCAGAATCCCAGTGCTTTGAGTCCTGGATACCATAGCTCACAAGCTGGCGGATATACTACTGAAACTGTGTGCAACCATGGTCCTGGACAGAACCAGCTACCGGAACAAGGCTCTCATTCCAGCCTGAATCCATTTGGCACGCCGTCTGGCACGCATTCATCAGCCCGAAGTTTGCGAAGCTCCCCTACGAACTCATACGCAGCCGACCCTTATCAAGGACTATCTGCTTCACACAGATATCATGATGCCAGCCTCGGTGTAGTGAATCCCCATGAGATTGCCGACGATGGGGACGATGGTTTGCATTACGGAAGATACAGCCAACGCACTTCGATGCTTAGCCTGCCGCACGCAGATAGGGTACGGCCAGGAATCGGTGCCGCTGCGGCAGCTGCGGCAGGGGGTGCTTTGGGGTCTAGTGGTAAGTAGATATGCAAGAAGCAGCGGGCGGGCGCCCATCTCGTCTCGTACGGACAAATCTAAGCATGCCAAATTAGGTTATAACCACGCCCACTCGAAAGCTGGTTGCGAAAAACCCAGCAAATGGACATCGAGCCATGGTGGTCTCAGCAAGAAATGGAAATGGGCCGTGATCATCGTCGTTTTCCTAGTTGTTGTTGGTGCTATCACTGGCGGTGTCATTGGCAGTATGATTGCAGGCAACAAAAAATCAGGGGGTGGCGGCCAGTCAGCAGCAGATGATATGAAGAAAAATGGCGATCTTGATATCAACAGCTCGGAAATTAAGGCGCTCATGAATAACAAGGATCTTCACAAGGTTTTCCCAGGGATCGATTATACCCCTCTAAATACGCAGTATCCGGACTGCATACACAATCCGCCCTCGCAAAATAACGTCACCCGCGACGTTGCCGTTCTCAGTCAATTGACGAACAAGATTCGACTGTACGGTACCGACTGCAACCAGACACAAATGTTAATTCACGCTCTTGATAAACTTCAGCTCAAGAATGAAGTCAAAGTTTGGCTAGGCGTATGGCAGGACAACAATGCCACTACCAACGCAAGACAGTTGGCGCAGATGTGGGACATACTCGATCAATACGGCTCCGATCTTTTCGAAGGCATCATTGTTGCTAACGAGGTCCTTTTCCGTAAAGATCTGACAGTCACAGAATTGGGGGCGGTGCTAGATGGTGTGCGCAGAAATCTGACTACCAAAGGCATCAAACTCCCCGTCGCATCGTCAGACCTGGGTGACGATTGGACTGCAGATCTCGCCGCGAAGAGCGACTACGTCATGGCCAATATTCATCCGTTTTTTGCTGGAACAGCTGCAGATACTGCTGCGGGCTGGACCTATAACTTCTGGACCGAGAGGGACAAGCAATTCTGGAAATCAGACCCCTCGAAAAATATCATTTCCGAAACAGGGTGGCCCAGCGCTGGTGGCAAAAACTGCGGCGGGTCGTCAGTATGCACATCATCCACCCCCGGCGCGGTCGCTAGTATCGATAACATGAATAAGTTCATGGCAGACTGGGTATGTCAAGCGCTCGGTAACAGCACCAATTACTTCTGGTTCGAAGCATTCGATGAGCCATGGAAGATTAGATTTAATGAGAAGGACAAGGATTGGGAGGACAAGTGGGGGTTGATGGATGTGAACCGCAAACTCAAGCCAGGGGTCCAAATCCCCGACTGTGGCGGCAAGACTGTTTGAGTGATACCTGGTCGACTCTAACAATCTCACGCATTTCGATTTTAAGAATGCCGAGCTGCCCTGCCGTCATTTGACCGCTAAACAAAGATGCAAGCTCATCGCATACGATATCTTGATTCTAACAATTCTGCTTCGTTTAAATATCCAATCCTAGGTCTGCTGGATGTGTTGTCTATTGAGCAGGCGTTGGGGAAATTAAGGACGGCGGTCTTTGTGTATGAGCTGCTATCTTAGTTTCTTAGGGCATATATGGACTTGCTGGGGTTTTTTTTGGTATTCTATGGCTGACGAGAAGGAACATGATGGCTTTTGTCACGGTTATTAGTATGTACCAGGTTGGATGAGGGACGCAGCATGATGCATGGAAGGCTCAGAATAAAACAGGGCTTCATTAATGGAAGTTCCAACGAACTGATATGGTTTACAAGTGCAGCTGGGTGTGCGTTTGTGAACAGCATTTGTCTTTTTGTTTATAATCACTTGCTGTGACTCAGCGCGCTATTCTATCTGTGTTTACTATATCTGTTCTGCTGCGCCTTATTGCTCGCTCCATTTAGAAGCTTGACATGTGTGCCGTTCATCTCCATCGCCCTTGCTTGAATAATCGACACCGTTCCCATTTCCGTTGCTAGGGTCCTTATCTCCAGGTGCTTTCATTTCCTCCATCGTCAAGACTTCCTTATTTGATACTTTGCCCTCATCCACGGTTTTACCGTCTGCGTCCTTGGTCCCATTCTCTTCTGCATTCTCATGGCGTTTCATCTGCTCCTTGCTTTCCAAGCCTCTAGCTCGCCAATAAAAACACGTACTACTAAAAACGGTTCCATCCTGCGGGAATTCCCACTTTTGATACGTCTCATCCATTTTCCTTATCCCTTGTAGGTCGTCCATCGAGACCATAAGTCTATTAATTAGCATGTCGTTCTCAGGTCGCGGAGAGTATGAAAACATACTGATCCCAGGTATCCCAACCCGTTCCGACAAACAATGCTGGTAATTCGTTTGCGAGAGCCTCTGCGTACAAGGGCCTGTACAGGTGTATTCCGTAGAGGAGCGTATCCGAAGTGATAGCTTTGGTGGCTAGCGGTGCATCTACCACCTTGTGTCCTTTCCTTGTGAGAAACGCGATGTCTGCGGACGTGAAGAGTGGTTCTTGAAAGATGCACTCTATTTGCATGTTTCCGATTCCCTCTGGAGATGGTTAGTGATGCGTATGTCCTCGGGTTCGAGTAGTGAACTTACCGAGCTCCTCTGTCATGGCTTCAAAAGCAAGGAGCTGTGTGTACGTCCTCTTCTTGGCCTCCCATGCGCCATCCGCAGGGTCAAATGTGCCTATACCTAGACAAATGGCTGTTTTGATGGGCGCAGATGAGCCGGCATGGTCTCTAACGAGTCGCTTGATGGATTGGCAGCATGGTCTGGAAGGGAAATCTTGACGTAGGCGATGGTATTCGGATGTTATTTCTTGGAGAGAACAGGGGGGACCGGCGCGTATCATAGCCGAAGCAGGAATCCTTGGAGGTTGCTTTGGGTGTCGTCCCTTTCGATCTTTGACTAACGACCATTCCCCTGGCGAGGGCGACGATGAGAGGTGGTGGTGAGTGGTGTCTGATTTTGATTTGCCCAGCGGCTCCATCATTTTTGAGGCAGAGCGAAGCTGGCGCGACAATTCTCTCTACTCCGTGCTATGAATAGATAGTTCCCTCCTCTAGTAAGAAATCATGGATTATGGATTGGATTCACCGTGTTTTGTAGCCCTGATTCGCTTGATGACAGTTCGGATCTGTTCCTCCCATGACGGTGGAGAAAATTGAAGTTGGGGTGACAATGCTATAGGGTAGGGAACGGTTCAATGATGCCTCTGCTTACGTTGAGCCAAGCAGTATCCAGGAATTGTGACACCCTCTTCTTCCCCCGCCCCTGCGCTTACGTGCGACCAAACCAACTACAGTTCATGCTAGTCATTCTCAACAGAGGAGGTTGTGATGTGATGCTGACAAGCAGCCTAACATTATTAGGTCACAGACAAATGCTAATTAGCAACTGCTAGGCGTGTAGCGACTTGTACACAGCCTGATTGCTGATAGTCAGTCGTACCTGCGCACACGAAATTTATGCAAAGATACTTCGTTAGCTTCACGGGCACGAGGCACTTCAATCACCAACGGCTTCGCAAGGAGCTATAGCACGCTACGTGCTGCTGATAATCCTTGATGGCAGGGGGGTACCCGCAATCCAAGGAGGCTGGTTAGATGGTCCGTGCTAATGCGCACCCTTGTCTGATTGGATAGGTACCTATAGTACTAGAACGAGTTCCTTTAGCAAAGTCAGGGCAGTGACTGAATAGCCACATGCCAGCCGCCACGTCGGACAACATCTTTAGTATGACGAAAAGTGCGCATTCTAACGTTGTATGTTATGTGAAGGCACAAACGTAATATTTTGCATACATTTTGGTGTGTGGGCGTACGAACCTCGGTTTGAGGCCTCATAGTTCCTACCTAGGTAGGTACCTAGGTACCTAGAGGTACTAGGGCTAAGGTCTTCAAAAATCCGCCCGACCCAATTGGCCCCATGATCCCACTCCACTTTCTCACTCCACTTTCTCACCGGGGCGCTTAAACTGTCTCCCAGTCGGCCAACCAGCGTGGACTCCAACATCCCGTCAAGCCACATCCCAAGTGATCAAGGTGACAGACCCCTGCTTGGCCACGCAGCTGCAACCGCCAGGCCAGCAGAGCTGATTGGACCAGGACGGCCGGCCTAATTATGGTTCGCTTCCTATGGTCTTTCTCCATCCAGGATCTCACCATGTCCATCTGCTCCTCACTCTCCTCACTTTTCCAGCCCTTGGGGGTGTTGCATGTACAACCACCCAGCAAACCACCCAGCAAACCACCCAGGAATAGAAAGCAGTGGCCGGTCCAGCATCTGGTACCATTATTGCAAGTACCAACCGGCCGGGTGACAGCTATGGAGTACGGACGGACACTTGTACTGCAATCGATGCCTGAGAGCCGGCCTTGTCACCAATACTGTTCCCGCTTGAACACACATCCCATGCATGCATCATGCGCATGCATACAACGGGCGTCTAAATGGATGGAGGTGCCGGGGGTCCGAGAAGACTGACCTTGAGATCAGGCTCTTTTTAATAAACTACCTTCTCCGACCTCTTTCTCCGCCGCCCCCTCCCATCTTCGATCTTCACGGATTGGTTTTTTTTTCTTCCTTTTTTTTGCGCCTGACTGCCTCGAAGGCTTCACTTGCAGTTGATTATTCGTGGTAGCTAGGCTGGCCCAAGGCTACAAGTCGGGTTTTCTTAATAACCATCCCGCTTCATCACTTCCGCGCTACTCGACTAAGCATCCCCGAGAGAGGTCCCCTTGTGATTGAGGCCGAAGAAATCAACCGGCCTTGCGCCAAGCCAAGATATTTTCGAGGGTCGAGGGTCCATTTTCTTTTCGTTGTTTCTCTCTGCACCGTTCTCATCAACGCCGCCAGTTAAGGCAATATTCCACCATGTTCACCATTGTCCTCGCCCTGGCCTTGGCGGCTTTCACATCCGCCCACTCGGTTCTCACATATCCCGGCACGAGAGGCAATAATCTCATCACGAATGATACGTTCCCATTTGGCATGCAATGGATGTATCCATGTACGTGTTCTTGATATTTTGCTCTGTGGCGATGCTGTCCGAGCCAGCTGCTTCTGATCCATCTTCTCGTCGCTAACCTGTTTGGATTCAAAGGCGGAGGACTAGGAACGTCTAGGAACCGCACGTACTGGCCGACGACTGGCGGTGCTCTGGCCTTCCAACCAGGTTGGTTTCGAGGCCACTCGCTTGCCGTCATCTACGTCAACCTTGGCTTCGGCACCGACGGGCCCGATAACGGTCCTCAAAACATGTCCAACCCCATGGTGCACCCTTTCACAATCCAGGGACCAACGAATAACCCATACCCTGGTACTGTTTGCTTGCCGCAAGTACCTCTGCCTGCGAATGCGACGGTCAAGGCCGGCGACTTGGCGACCATTCAGCTCGTTGAGCTAGCGCAACACGGCGCTGCCTTGTTTACAGTATGTCGTGCCCCCTCGTCGCAAAAGTAAAAAGATCAACGGTGGACTCGATATGAAATATGTCTCAATTGTTCAAATACCGGAGGACTGACCATTCATCCATAGTGTGTCGACATCATCTTCGCTGAACCAGGGGACCCCAAGATCGGCCTTGTCAACGAAACGAATTGCTTCAATTCAACGGACATTGGCTTCGCAGACATGTACACTATCTCCATTAAGAACTCAGGTAGTGATGTCTATATCCAGAATGGAGCCAACTCCCCACGGGCCATCAGCTGGATGGGATTTACGCCACTCCTTCTGGCCAGCATATTGGCCCTGTTTTAAGGCCGAATTCAATAGCAGGCACGGAGATAGAAAGCGAGTGCGCGAGAGAGAGAGAGGGATGTAAATAATCAAAGATGACAAGCTGATGCCTTTTTCAAGTTGGCGTTGATATTCAATGTGTATGATCTATTCCTGGCTTGGGATATGGGCTGCAATGAGCCACATGTGCTCTGGAGTCGGGTGCAAGACGGTAAACATATTAGCATTTAGTTTGATATGACAGACATCGAATTTGAGGAAGGTCCTGAGATCAATGCGTCCTTGAGCGAGCGAGCGTCGTCCGAGGCGGTCACCGATACATAACCAGGCTTTTTGTGTGCCGGATATAGATGTCTATTCATCAGCTTCATGGCCTATGCGAAGGGCAACGTACGACTAAATCAGGGCAAGGCACTCGTTCGCCACCGAAATGACCCTCTCTTCCGCACCACGAGTCTGAGTTGAACGAACCAAGGCAGCCACATCCAATCCGCTAGCTACCCCCTTCGACGATGCCAGCAATGTACCTAAAGCAACCAAGCCTCGATACAAGACTTCAGAGTCAGACTGTTTATCGAGCGCTTCTCCCAATAAAACAACCAGTCGTCGCCGCTGTTCCAGAGTCAATAATTTCTCCTTATTGGCCAAAACAGAAAGATTCAGTGTTGATGTGGTCACGGCTATCATCACATTTCGATTATGCTTCCCAATGGCATCTCCACCCCTAGTACCCACAACGCGCTCGATGTATTCGATGACATTGTTGGCTTGAGTGCTAATCAAGCTTCGACCATCAACAGTGACAAATAAGTTCACAACTGTCCGCATACCCATCATCACGGCGTTTTCGTTTGGCGGAACATCGGACGGAATAGAGTATTTGATGGCCAGGTCCAGAGCTGACCCATTCTGTGAGTCCGAAAATTGAGCTACCGATGGAAATCTCGCAATACAGCGCAGCAAATCCAAGGCAGCGAGACGATCTCCGTAGGGCCAAGCAGTTACCATTCTGACGACGAGTTGTAACGACTTAACCGGGATTGGTCGAGAATTTTCAAGCGCCTGACGAAGGGATTGTAGTATTGATTCTTCCCCAGGATTCAGCGCCGCGTCCTTGCAGCCAGATGACACAAGAGTTTTGTTGACGTTTACTAATTTGGTAAAAATAGCTAAAGGGAAATGGAAAGTTAGTGCCTGCAACATAAGTTCCGTGAGTTTCAGGATGCACAAAAGAACTAGCGACGACAATGAATGTACCTTCGTATTTGGCAGCTGAAATATCCAAATATTCCTGCTGCGGCAAGACCTTTGGCTGAGAAGATTCCGGTTGTCCTGGACGGTACCGCGACTCTGTACCAAATGGATCTGGACCTGAAGTGTCCGTTTGGCCAAGAGTCGCCCCTTTCGTATTCTGAGTGATAAAATTGGCCACATTATCCAAGTAACTCAGTGGTAGCTCATTATCATGGAGAAACTTCGTAGCACTTTCATATGAATTTTCGGATAAGTTGTACGGTAACTTTAAAGGTGGCTTGCCATCCTCGATGTCGACGTCGAAAACATAATCATAGGACTTGCCGTTGTACTCAACCTTTCGACCTGAGCTACCTGCCGCGTCAACGACTGTCCCTACGTTGATCCACTGCTGTTGGCTCATGGACCATGTGTGAGCTGTGATGTTGCCATTCTCCTCCTTAATCATTTGCACCTGCCCTTCCTTGGTGCCAGATTTGGTTGTGAGAAACTCTGGTCCCGGAAGTTTCTCCTTGTTGATGACACCTAGCTGTTGTTGAGGTATAGCGGAAGATTTGACGGCTGAATCAAATTCGGCGAGAGTCTCCCTATCAGCCATTTGATGGGGCCGCCGGGTAAAAACTCGTGCAACCCCGTCACTAGCACCCGTGACGATGTCCCCTGTAAGGGGGTTGGCAGCCACTGTCCATACAGAGATAGCTGGATGTGTGATAGTTTGGACGCAGTCGGTGCCTTTCCATATACGAACAGTGCGATCTTCTCCTGCACTAACCAGCTCGCCGGATGGAAGACTGGTCAAACAGTATACAAAGCTATCATGGCCGTGTAGTTCAGCGATTTGTCGGCCATCCAGCTTCCAGAGTCTGATTGTTCCGTCGTTACTCGCGCTCGCAATGTCGGCACCACTGGAGTGGTTTTCCGGGACCTTACACAGACCACGAACCACATCTGATGTATATATCGTAGATCTCGGCTCGACCTCACCAGTAGATGATTTGCTGAGGTCGAATATACGTATATTCTTGTCAGCACATCCTGTTACTACTGTTTTTCCGTCAAGCGCTACAACGCTCCAGACTGCTTTGTCTTCATGACCAACTAGCATCAAGGCAGTTTCCCACTTCTGCACATTCCATATACGGGCCTGACCATCCCAACCGCCTGATACTAAATATGTACCATCGGGAGCCACATCCAGAGCGCAGACGTTGTGAGCGTGCCCTATCAGCAATCGTTCGGCGTGGTCGGTGGAAGACGCATTTGGAGATTTAACCTCGATTATCGTATCCTTGCCACCAGAAACGACAAGACCATCAGGGAATTCATTAGACTTTGGAAAAAACGCAATAGAGTTAACGTATTCAGAGCCACGGCTGATCAATGTGCCTTCAAAGGACGGAGGTGTTTGAGCCGTCCGGGTCCATTTGCGAACGGTGCAGTCTCTGGAGGCGGAAACAACCACATCAGGCGATGCGAAAGCAACAGCTCTGACCTGGACATCAGCCGTCAGCCAGCTTGTTGGTACAAATGATTCTGATCGTAGTCGATTGGAGAACGTACATCTGCTTCGTGGCCCGAGAGCTGTGCCGACAGTTTGAAGTCGACCGTCATCTTGGCCTGTGTACCCTTCGAAGAGGATTGCAAATGTCAAGTCGTGATGACTCCAGGTTCGAGTGAGTCTATGAGAATGTAACACTGCTGTTTAGAATTTTTTTTCCCTTATAGGAAAAAACAGAACAAAAGCTGCACTGCATGCAACGGAGAGGCAGAGACCTACAAAAGGCGAACGCGCAACTGTGAGGTCGCTCACCTGCAAAGCGATGAAAATTCAGACGACAGCCTGACACTTGGCATCCTCGTAGAGCCTTCAAGTTGCGGCCGAGCCAATAGTCTCGTGCGGGTGGTGTGGTGTGATTTGCGCCGAGGCATGAATGGATGGATGTTGATGGAAGCAGGAAGAGCGGTGGAGCACGACTTCTGCTTCTAGCAATAAATTCATGAGGGGCAGACAGCTGCAATGTCTCCCCAATCCTAATATTCAGGCAAATAAAAACTGTCAATACTCCGTATAACCTACCTACCTAGGTAGGTGGTCTCCAACAAGGTGGGGTAGTTCTTTCATAAGGACTCAATGTTACTGGCATTATTGCGCACACCGCCCGCACAGGCTGTCACGCACACGCCTCGGTTTTCTGCCGTGGTTCACGCTTTTATCATGTCCCCCGCCTCTGAACCTGCAATCTTCTAAACTCCTTCCTTGAACACCAACGCTGCTCGCCACAGCGATAATAATTCGAACAGCGCTGGCTGTTGAGCACCAATAGGGACTCCAACTCTTACGCTCCTTTCTTTTACGGCTGTTGGCGTCGGAACATTCTCGCGATTCCTTTAGCTAGTTTATTGTGGAGGAAATACCCTGCTTCTTGCAACTCCCATTCTTTTAGGACTTGTCCGTTCCAATACAAAGCCACTGCTACGACTTGACGATTGAAAGAAAAAAACCAAGAATTGCGAAGACGTCCTCGGATCCCAAAAAAAAAGACTACCTCCCCAATAGGCCATCGTCCGTCTTTCGGATCTAGACCGGCCCTAGTACGACGATTTCGGTTCGCAAGTCGCGCCTCAGACCGTTGATATTCAAGCGGGTGATTTTGCGATCCCAAGATATAAAACTTCATAAGATACCATGGCTTCTGATTCCCTTCGGCAATATGTCCCGTTGACCTGCCATGGCCATTCTCGGCCTGTGCCGCATATGAGTTTCTCTCATCTGGAAAAGGAAGAAACGTACTACATGATTTCCGCCTGTAAAGGTTCGTAGTCAGCATTATCTTCCTCTAACGATTATTCGACACTGTGGCGTGACTCATCATTGTCACAGATGGAAATCCAATGCTTCGAGATGGCGTGACTGGTGATTGGTAAGTCGAAAGAGCAGTAGCAGGTTCTTCAATTTTTTTCTAGTCGTACCATGCTAAAGGCTGGCCAGGATCGGAACTTTCATCGGTCATAAAGGGGCGGTTTGGCAGGCAAGACTCAGCCCTGATGCTTCGAATGCTGCCACCGCATCAGCTGATTTTACAGCGCGAGTATCTCCCGCCTGAGCTTCGTCATAAACCGTGTTACTAACTATAATTCTTTAGGAAAATTTGGGATACCCACACTGGTGAACTGCTTTACAGCTTGCAGCACGACCATATTGTTCGGGCCGTTGCCTACCCCCCAGATAATTCGGATCTCGTTGCCACTGGGGGCATGGAGAAGAAGCTGCGTGTTTTCGACCTTGCCGAGCTTGCCAACTCTTACCCCGGGACCCCAAACACAATACCGGCCGCGGCTGGCTTTGAAATTGGTGAAGGAGTTCATACTAGTTCCATCAAATTTATTTGCTGGACAAGGGATCCGAACATAGTTGTCACCGCCTCCGATAAGACCATTCGCTGGCTTGATCTCCCAAGCAGGGCATGCATAAAGCACGAGGTCCTCGACGGGGAGATAAAATCGTGTGAAGTGATCTCTGTGGCACCAGAATTGGCTTCTCCCACTGACATTGGCGGCGGCAAACCTGTATTGGCAGTGTCTGCGGGAAAGACAGTCTATTTCTGGGGCGGCGACCAGGCCATGGATGAGTTGAAGCGTATCTCACTACCATACTCTATCGCAAGTGTGGGGCTTGATATTAAAGGTCGCAAACTGGTTGTCGGAGAAGAGCCTGGAACTTGGGCTAAAGTGATCCGCTACGACGATGAGGTCGAAATTGACACACACAAAGGTCATCATGGCCCGATCTGGTCGATCGCATTCTCGCCTGACGGCAAGCTATATGCCACCGCCTCAGAGGATGGCACGATAAAGATGTGGAAGAATTGTGATGGTTTCTATGGCTTATGGCGTGGTGGCGCCGACCGATCTGCGGATTAGAGCGATACAGACCGAGGTACCACAACCACGTCAGCCTGTCGGGATAGCTGTCGCGCCAGCCATGAACTGAGCTTTTCCTGCAGCAGCAGGGAGTCTGAAGCTAGTACTGGCGGCATATGTAAGCCAAGCGTACATTTTGCAGAAGCCACAATCCCTCCGAACCGAGACGGCTACACCAAAAGCAGCGATGACCATTGCGCAAGGCGTGTTTATGATGTGACGTGGCTATGATGCGATAGGCATAGCTCAAAACAAATCTGCGCCCCAAATGTGTGTAGTATATACTTGGAGAGGTCAAGAAGTGGCGGCCGCTCGCGAGCGGGAAATTCTATGTATGTTACTGAAGAGCGACCGACTTAGACGACGCCATATTACAGTAGGCAACACTCGCTACTGATAATTGCAAAGAATGGGTAATCAAGTTGTAAGACATATCTGTACCTTGACCTGAGTATCACCAGCATTGTTCACCAGCATTGTTCGCCAACATTTGTGCAATTCCTGGCGGTGGGTCGACGGCAAAGGCCGGCGAATCTGACATCGGGGTTCGTCCCTCATTGCGGCGTGGTCTTACCTATGCATTGTATTATATATAGCATGTCGTCCAAAAGAAAGAAAGCAAATGTACGAGACGATAACAGAATGCAAATCGTCTGGTTGTCTGGTTGTCCGTGGCAGAAGGCACAGCCGCCCTGGTTGTCCAGACTCACAGCACATCAGGTTAGATTCATCCTTGGACAGACGTATGTCTGCTTGCTTCGCCCATCTCTATTTACCCTCGTGGTCCCTCCAATATTTATGTATGTATATTCGTGCTTGACGTTGAATCATGACGGCGGCAAATACACAGCCATCAATAGGCCACCAGAATAAGGCACCGTCGTCGTCTTGAACCCATTTGCGGGGTTGTTGACATGGTCAAGAAATTCTTGATACATGGACTTGGCCATGACGGTATTGTCTGCCAGAACGATGGAGCCCCTGCGCAGCCTAGGCTGGATGATTCTCAGCGTTGGCAAGGCCATGGGCGTCCAGACTAGAGCAGGTGAGGTTAGCTGCCTAGCTGAGTGAGATCTGACCCTGTTCTTTGTTGTGGTCTGGTCTGGTCTGGTAGGATCTGGTGAGATTACGAGGGCACTCACTGTCCAAGAGCAAGAGGTCTATCTCCTCGGGCAAGCCTTCTTCCACCCTCAGCGTCTCTAGCAAATCGCCCTGTCGCAATTCAATCCACGGCTCTACCTCATCGCCAGCCATCTTCCAATGTTCCCTCGCGCGCGCCGCCTTGAATGCTTCCTTCTCGGTGGCAATGACCTTGCCTGTCACAGCTCTGCCCGATGCCTTCCACGCATCCGCGACGTTTTGTCCCACTGCCAGGGCAAGGTAAATGGTTGACAACCCGAAGCTTGTCCCGGCTTCTACCACGTTTCGTGCACCGCTTGCGCGGGCGAGGAGGTACACAAGCTGGCACTTGTCCTGCTCAAGGCCTACGAGCTTATCTCGCATGTGGTCATCGCACGAGGCGGACCACGCCGCGCCGTTGAGGTAAAATGCGACGCAGCGCTTGAGGTAGAAGAGTATCTGCCAACCGGACTTTTCTTGTGCTTCGGACTGTGCGTGTAGCTTTTGAAGAAGATCGTGAACACGTCCGCTGGCCACAACGGCTTGCTGAGCTGAATCGGCGACAGTCATTGGTCATTGAGCGTTCAAGTTTGGATTCGTGGTTTTTTTTTTTTTTTTGAAGATGGAAGATGGAGAATTGGGCACATGAATGGAGGCTTGGGTTTTTGGAGGGCGGCGGCGTACTTTATACGTCGTGCCGCCAGACGCACCCATCTCGGATTGCCGAACGGCCGAGCGGAGCTGAACGGCAAAATCTACGTACGACTGACTGGCGGCTTGTTTCAGACTCCAGTGAGGTCGTCGTATTATTGTCTCCGATTGTAGGCCCCCAGATATTGTGCCTTTGACCGAGTCTTTCTTAGCTGTAGCTTTCCCTGGTCTTGCATCGGCCCCTGGTCAATCACTCTAAGAGCAGGGACCAATACATTACTATCTTCTATGCCTGGGGATTAGAGCTCGGCATATTCGATCGCGGAATTTATTACTCCAAACATCTTGCGCGTCTTCTGACGGCGGGGTATGCACAGATTCGTCATAGTCCACCATCAGCTGTTGAAGCGACTCATGCTCATGGGCAGTGACGAGGCAAGAAGTACTTACTACATCCTCTCAACCAAGCAAACATGGCTGGGACCTTCAACCTGGGCAAAACGAGATCGATTGCAGATGAGAGAAAAAATTGTTGCCTGTTTCATTTCCGCTGGCTCACGCGACGGACGTAGTATTGATCCCAGGATAAGCATATCCTAATTTCGCCATAGTATACATTGAAACAAGATTTATTATTCCACCAACAAAAGGTGCAATAGTATTTTCAATTCATGCTTTCAACGTCTGTTTATCCTGGCAGTCTTGTCTTTTCTCCACGGCTATTCTTTTTGGACTGCCTCCACCTTTTCCGCAGATGAAGCATCCGATGTGATTACGCCAAGCTGTGCTGTGTCCCAGCCCTGGCTCTCTAAGTAGTCCCTGAACCGAACATCCTCCTCGGCGATTGTGTCCTGCCCAATATTGGGGATGAAGAAGAACACAATAACGGCAGAGATAATGCAAAGACTCGAGGCTACCCAGAATGGATACTGGGCTGACTCAACTTCATTTCCGCCGGCTTGTCCAATGTAAGGGAAAACCAGTGTGCCAACGAAGGCACCGACTTTCCCAGTTGCTGCTGCAAGACCATAGTAGCGACCACGCACACCTGTTGCACAAGTCTTGGCGGCCAGGAGGCCAATGTTGTTACCTGGGCCGAGCTCGCCAAGAGAGAGGAATACGCCATAGATGACAGCAAATGCGGCGACATGCTTTGATATAGAGCCGTAGACACCAGCCATGATGAAGCCAACAACCGCCTGAGCAGTTACACCCAGAACAAGCGTGTTCTTTGGCCCGAGCTTGTCGCTAACGAATGAGCCAATGATGGAACCTGGGAGGTAGAACATGTTGATAACAGTGTTCCATCCAAAAATAGTAGTCAACTGTGCTGTTTTCCCATAAATGCCATTCAGGATGGCCGAAGAATAGATACCGAAGGCATAGACAGAGAACTGGAGAGGCCGTCAGTAAACCAAACTGTTCAGTGTCAAGAGAAAAGCGGGAGGCACTCACATTATACAAAAACCACACAGAACTAACGCAAAGCAGTCGCGCCCAATAGAACTTCAATACAAGCCAGTATGGCGTTTGCTTGCGCATAGCTTCTTTTGTAAACTCGTCCGGCTCTTTCAATCGCATGCGGAGCAATAGAAGAACAAGGGGGAAGACGACACCAATACCTAAACTTGTTCTCCAAATCGTGCTGTAGTCTGTGTTGTGGGCAGCGGCGGCAATTACGTCTAGAATTTGTCAGTTTCAAAGGATTCTTATAATCGTGAAGGCACATCAAGTCCTGCTCACATGGCAAAAACGCTCCGAACACAAAGCCAACGTCAATCATGGTGTTGGTGAAAAGAATGAACCATCTGTGTCGGGTGCCTTTCTTCAAATCTCCAGTTGATTCAGCGCAACCTACGCTTCCCGCAGGGTACTCTCCTATGCAGATATCAATTAGTTTGCCGGGGCAGTGAGGAGGCAGACATGGGCTTTTTGCCTACCTCCGATGCCAATTCCAACGAAGAATCTCCAGGCCGCAATCATGTTGAACATTCCAATGGTATCCCCGCTATAGTAAGACGCAGACGCCAAGGCGGTGAACACAATAAGAATGACCGTAGACACGACAAGCGAGTTCGAGCGAGACCAGCTATCAGATAGGTAGCCAAACAACAGCTGGCCGACTACAGTACCCGCAAATGCAATGTCGGCGACATATTTCGAAGCTTCGGAGTTCTTGTACATATCACCATATTGACGGATGAGTACTGTGTTGACAGAGCCGATCACCTATCACCAGCATTAGTTCTAAGTCGTCATCGAGGTACGAAAGACCAATTGGATTAGATTACATTGTTGATGTAGCCATCAGAGAACAAACCTGCACCACAGGCAAATACGGGAATTGCTGCAATCCAAAAGTTTTTTCTTGGCTGTTCAATTGGCTCACTAGTTTGGTGCTCCTCTGAATCATCAGCTCTGGAACCTTTGGCCGGTTGAATCTCCATTTCGGCCATTGCAAAGAATATTCCGGGTGAAATTGCCTATTTACCATATAAATGGCATCAAGGAATTTCTCAAACACCAGTGAACCGGATGAAGAGTGTAGGAAGGAAGACAAAGCGATGCTGCAGAAGTGGCGCTAGAATGTTCGACTGGAGTCCAAAGCTGGGGGGGGGGGGGGGATGTGTGGGCGTACCTTTTATATTCTCGCACAACGTCGGCTTAAACCCCGCCAAGTTTAATCCCCCCCTCCAGCCATCTTTCCGATTATGCGACCTCCATTAAGACGGGGCAAGACAAGCCTCTCATTAGCACGGAGTAGATTTATCAATGCTTGCCCGAAAACTGTTCAGTCCCATCCATGCTGGGCCGCTCACCGAGGAGTGAAAGACGTGCCAAACCTTAACGGGTGAGGTTCGATTTTGAGTAGCGCATGGTGAAATCTTGGCATGTGTTGACCTAGGATAAGCGGCTGCAATTTATTTAGCTTCACTTTCGAGTAAATATTGATATTAAGTTGCACTCACAAATGCCACACTCGGATGGTATACTCTGCCATCGAACAAGCAATTGCAATGGGGGCATAAGATCTTGGAGAGACGACGTGTAGTATGAGAGACGCGTGAGCGTGACTAAAAGTTTTGACTCTCCCCATACTCTCGAGATGAAACGTCGACGAATCTTCTGTCGTTGAACAGGTCTCCCATGCTGCGATCAACTAGTACTGCAATGGCCCATGTACCCCTGCCAGGATGTCAAGCTTCATGCAGTTGAATGGCACCACTTGCAACAATTTGTTGCCATGCGAGACCATGACTAGACGGCACAACCCCACTCCCTTAGCAAACTCGGAAGTGAGGCCGACATGAACGAAGTTTGTGGTCCGTAAAGAGTTTGGCTCTGTTACGGAGTGCGGAGCATCGCGACCTTATCTATACGCGCTTAACAAGTGTGGATACCCTGATACCCTGTAGAGAGTGGATACCCACCGCCAATTTAGTTCGGGGCTTTTTTTTTCCCGCACGCCTGCCTGCCATCATCTGTACGCAGGTGGCAGGCAAATGGCAGGCAAATGGCAGGTACAGTACATAAAATTTGGATTACTGGGAAGGCACGGTCAATTAGCAGAGAACATGAGTTTCTATCCATCATCTCCTTTATATTTTGGATCTCAGTCAAGCACAGCACAGTGACTAGGAACGGGCTCCGACAGAATCCTCTGTTTTTACTTTCTTCCAAGACGCATCACTCCAGCAGATTCGGGCGAATTTTTCTGCCAAGAAGCTTCAGGCCCGTCTTTCAAACATTATTTCTGCGCTGTACTCCGTACTCACATGCTCGATTCCCTCTTTCTTCAAAGCCTGTCTGGCGACCTGGATCAGGAATCGCTTCGAGTGCGAACGAGGTCGCCCACACATCTCTCAGCACATGCAAGAAGATACTTTTGAGCATTCCGAATACCTACTGGGTAGGTAGGTAGTAAGCTAGGAGCACTATGTATTATAGTGAGGTTCGCACATAAATTGAAGTATTTTTCGGTCCCGCTTGTCCTGATTGGTCCACTTAGTCAGGTACCTTGGCTAATTCGTTGACCCAGTTGGCGCCTTCGCGTAATATTACCGCACAAACAACTTCAGCAACCCCAGGCACGTGCATCGACTTCTGTTTCTTGATTGGTTGCTCGCTCTGGAAATCACGACTGCATAATGACTGTGATGTTGTACGTATCACCTAAGGAGCAACAACGATAAGTTCTAGGTCAGTCGGGCGTGCTCTGTTTGGTAACTACGTTATAAATAACAAGACTATGGCGTTTGGAAATCACCTTGGCCCACAATTTTGTTGGATGAGGAATAAGCGAGCTGGTAGACGCCTACCTAGCAAGGTTTCGTGACGTGTCGTTTCGTGACGCGCTTGACCTCCACGACAACAGCAGGAAACTTTCCTACACACAACCGCGATGGGATTCTGCCTAAAGTTCAGTCCTTGGCAGGCCTGAATGGTGCTGCGAAAGAAACAGGCCAAGGCTTACACGTACAACCTGGGCAGTGGCAGGTTGGCCTCAGGCGGCCAGTGCAAAGCATGCAAAGCAGGGTCATGAGAGATGTTGGATTTTAACACCATGATTGGCACCATGATTGGGTCAGCATCCGCGGCACCGCGGCTGGACAGAGTACATTCTAGTGCCTCGACGAACAGGAATGTGGCTACAAGAACGGATCTTGTGGTACAAACAAACGGACAAGTCAGTCCGTTGCAACATGAATCTATATCCTCGCTTCTCCAGGGCTTTAGGCTTCCCTGCTGCCGCCGTCATCGACAAGGAAGAGCCCGCGAACCAAACCCGAAATAAGAGCTTCTGTTCCCACGACGCTGGAGATGTGCTTGATCTTGTTGCGAAGCCTACCATTCTTTTGAAGGGGATAAATTTTACCATGATTGGCGCCTCACCCATACGACGGAATAACCGCTCAATGAAGTCCCATCGAGCTGACAAGCTGCGTGTTGATTGGTGGAGATGGGTCGGATAGATAGTTGACCCGGGACCCCGATCGGGCTCCACACCACCACATGCCCCTATCCCCACGAGCTCCCTGCACCCGACGATAGCTTACTTCTTTCTTCTTGATAGATCAATACACTCGTTACAACCCGTTCCCTTGGTCCTTCCAACATCCATTATGCCGATTCGGAAAATGTTTTTTAGTCTTGGGGGTAAAGGTTCGGACTCCGGTTGGACAGAATTGTGTCTCATCTAACTTGAAATACAGTATGAGTATAGTATTTGACCCCTGCGCCCGTAAAGAGGGTACGGAGTGCACAACCCCCCCAAGCCAATTTTACTCTCTACTCCGTACCATGTCAATGAATGTCAGAGGCGCGATACCTCGGCAACTCGGCGGAGCCCATGCCCATGGTCAGCAGGGAGGATCAAATCATTTCAAAGGCATCTTCACCATCGCCGCCTCTATTAGCCGGCGTCTTCAGCCAAATAATCGGTCAGCAGCCCCCGCGTCAGTCTCTCTCGCCATACAGTCCTAACTACTGTAGTAGTAGTCCCTACACGCTACGCATTGTTCAAGGGTTTTTTTGTTTTGTTTAAAAAAACTTCAACCGACCCCACGGGCTGATTGAGAATTGAGTCTTGCGCCCACGGCCACAAGTCCCTGCAAGATGGCTGAGCGAAACAAGCAAAACAAGCAAAACCTAGATGCTCCGCAAACTGGGCAAAAGACGGCATTGGTAACGGGATCGGGCATTGGAGGCATCGGCGGCGCCTTGGCCACGGAGCTGCACGGAGCAGGATATTTTGTCTTCTGCGCCGTGCGTCGTCCATCCACCATCACCGAATTGCTCCGCCCTGGCATGGTCGCCGTCGAACTCGACGTGACGTCCACGGACTCTGTTGCAGCAGCTGTTAACAAGGTCACAGCAGTAACAGGTGGCAAGCTGGACGTTTTGATCAACAACGCTGGCTCCGCCACTCACCGGCCGGCCTTGGACCTGGATGTCGACGGTGTTGTTGCTTCTATGTTTGATGTCAATGTCTTGGGCGTCATGCGAATGGTGAAGGCTTTCTCGGATCTCCTCATCGATGCCAGAGGTTGCATCGTCAACATTGGCAGCATTGCACCTATTATGCCCTTAGCATACTCCTCAGCATACAACGCGAGCAAGGCTGCGCTTCACGCCTACGGTGACTGCCTTCGCATGGAGCTCAAACCTCTAGGGTGAGCCTTATTGTTGTCATCTCGGTTCCAGTCGTGCTTGTCATTCCTGACACGTCAAACAAAACAGGGTTGATATTCTCACCATCATCACAGGCGGGGTTAGAAGCAACATCGGTAAGGCACTATGTGCGCTCTGAAGATGGCATTCCCCTATGCTAACGTTAGAGTACACAGTACGCGAAACCAACCCCAGTCTTTCGGCTAATTCCAAGTACTTGCCTGTACAGGAATTCTGGCTTCGGAGAGTCACCCAATCGCAAAAGATGGCTATGGATACCGCTGATTATGCTCGCAGTGTGGTGAAAACCATCCAGAAGAGAAAAAGACCCATTTGGTTTTGGAGCGGCGGCTCAACCTGGCTTGCTTACTTGTTGTACTATCTTGTTCCGCTACGCCTGCGGCTCTACATGATGGCCAAGAATTTTGGATTGCAATCCGAATCACTCAAGCGGTAGACTCATCAGTAACGAAGTAATAATTAAAATTCCCGTGGCTTTTCATCGAACGACTTCACAGTCCTGTTACTGACATGATTTCCAACCATGAAAGACCAGAGGTCTGGTCCCCGGAATGCACTATAGATGCATCTAGATGAGCACACCAGTGTCTCTTGTTGATGATTTTTGTGGCAAATATGGATGCACAGGAAATTCGACATAAATACCAAGCGGCCACGCTCAGGGAGGGCTCGAATGTCTGCCTACTACTAACTGCTTCGACATTTTCCTTACCTTTGACCGTCTCTCAAATGGTATGTTTTTACGGAGCACGGCAGAGAGCGCTGAATCGCCCCATAGCAGGCGCTGGCACGAAACTCACTGAACGAGGAAAGCACCATGCTGACCTAGCGGGCTGTGAAGATGGACGCATTTTTCACTTGCGTGTACTTCCAACCGCTTAGGATGGTCAGGCGCCAACTCCACCGTTACCAGTCTTAGTAACACCAACTTGGTCCCTGTGCTATCTTCTCTTTCCAGACGCGTGGGAAGTCTATCAGAGGCACGACATATATAACCTCGGTTTCCCTCAGTGTCGTACTTTCTTACCGATCATAGGAACAGGTGCTCGGACCCAGTCATTCGTGAAGCATCGCATACGAGCGGTGGTTAGCCCGCCACAGATGAGGTGCCCAGGTTCCTTGCAGCGAACTCGCAGACAACGTTGCAATAAGGGAGGGGGGCCGCAATCTGAGACGCCGGTCGTACACCAGTATGCAAAACTGGGCAGTAAACATCGTTTGACTTGCCGCACGCGCGGCCCTTGGAACGTGCGCAAGAAGCTGCTCTAGAACTAAAATGAGGTTCATCGTTAATAAAATCCCAGAAGCTTATGCGTTACAAAGAACATTGGATTCAATCGTGTCAGGATGAGGTGTTCGCAGAATACAGTCTACCACTTTACATGTCAACGAGCTTCCTCGTGTGGATGTATAGACATGCTAGTAGCGGAGACTGCTTCCTTGACTCAGTGGAAGTCTAATCATGGTGACATATTTTTCCAATTGGAGTGTAGATAGTTCCTTGACTAGAGCACTAAGGCAAATTCGACTTCGATGACTTCTTCGCTGCTCGCCCCCCAAATCCCCATCCAATCTGATGAGCGACGTGGATGGTCACATTCAAGTCGTCAGCCCACGACCAGACTAAACCCGGATTTTTCTGAAACATGCGGCCTGCTGCTATCAGATCGAGAGGAGTATCATCGCTATCTTTACCCCCTTCGATGAGTGACTGTGCTACGTCTCCGGACCTGATGCTCCCTACGGAGCTCACCAACATGGTACTCCCCACGGCCGCCTTGATCTTCTTAGCGAACGGCGCTTGGTATCCGGGACCACCTTTGACTCTTTGCAATACATGATTTCCACCGGATGACACGTCAAGCACATCCACGCCTCGGCGGGCAAACAGCTTTGCCAGCCTGACGCTATCGTCAACTGTCCAACTAGGCTTGTCTTGCCACTCTGGGTTAGTATCGAGCCAGTCAGTCGCACTGATGCGCACAAAGAGTGGCATATCTTTCGGGATTGCTTCTCGGGCTTTGTCAACTAGCTCGAGAGCCAGTCGCGTCCGGTTCTCGAAGCTACCTCCGTATTGGTCTGTCCGCTTGTTCACGGCCGGCGACAAGAAGCTCGACACAAGATATCCATGCGCAAAGTGAAGTTCTACGACGTCAAAACCAGCACGCAAAGCGCGTTTCGTAGCAGAGACAAAGTCTTTCTTGAACTGCGCGATCTCCGCTAGGCTCATAGAGCGCGGAGTCGGGTAATGGGTGTCGAAAGGTTCGTCGCTGGGACCGACAACGTCATTCGGCCAGCCGCCGATTTCTTCGGTTGCCGTCGCCCCTGAGCTGAGCCAAGGCGCAACAGTGGATGCTTTCCGACCGGCGTGGGCGAGTTGGATTCCAATGAGGGCATTTTGGCTATGGGCGAAGTCGACATGTTTCTTGAGTGTGTCGACGTGAGCATCGAGCCAAATCCCGGAATCCTCGGGCGTAATCCGACCATTGGCCTGCACGGCAGTTGCCTCAATCATCAAAAGTCCAGGCTAGATTCATTCGGTAGAGTCAGTATGCAGGCGTACAGGTTTAATTTTTTTTCGTCGGAGCTATTCGTCAACGAGAAATCATGGTGAGACATACTCCTCGCTGTACGATTCCACCATAGTGCGTGATGTGCCAAGGTGTGTGAAAGCCTTCATGTGCGCTGTACTGACACATTGGGCTCACCCAAATGCGGTTCTGCATCTCAATGCCTCGTATCCTGACGGGAGTGAACAGTTTCGGAATGGGCCTACCGGACGGTTGAGGGTTCACAGCACTTCCAGCCACCGGGTCTTGTTCTGGTGTGAAAAACGGTACGCCCTTGGCAGGAACGTTGACAATGGGCGATTCGCATTTCGCCGACTTCTCATTCACCGGGGTTTGTGCTCGCGAGACAGAGAGAGCATGATGCGGATGACTGATGCGTTGTGTCAGATACGCTGCCATATTTAGAATCGGGTAGCAAGTCAAGTTCGGAAAATGGCCTCGGCAAAATTGTTGTTTTGCGTGAAATCTAGCAGCTCTTCAGATCAAGGAAGAATATCAAGGATGTTGTGAGCTTGGATAGGCGCAGTCGCAGTTTGGCCGACGTCGTCCTTTGAAGCAGAGCTTCTGTCGGCCAGCTGCATTCCAAATGTGGCGCCGCTCATTCATCTTGATTTCTCAGCAGCATGTAATTAATTGTAAGCCTGACAGATGACATAAGTCGACATCTTTCACCTGGTGAGTGGCGGGGCGCAGTGGAATTTATGCACTCGCCCTCGGCAACAATGCATTCGTGATCATATCAACACATTCTTATTTCGCACGCACATGTGAAGATTTCCTTGCAGTTTTTTAATTCAAAGCTGGAGTGCTCAGGCAGAGCGTAAAATGCACAAGCCCTGCTGGCCATTTGAATTTCTGTTGAATATCACATCATCGATGACGTAAGATGTAGCAATTTCGGCTAAACTATGGACCATTGCCGGCCATTCCGCAAACTTCCGTTTCTCGTTTCTTAAGCTCATCATTATGCCGCTAATGAGATTGCGAGACTTGCCCGATTGCCGAATCAGACATACAGCTGCTGCGGGCAAGTCACGGATCTACTCCTTCCTCGATACATGACTTCGATATGTGCAATGTGCAATGTGCCACTTTGTACGGCCGCCTATGAATTTAAAGTACTTCCAATTCAGGCTGGACCCGAGATGAGCTGTCCACTTCCGGTGGAGTCTCACTTCTTTTGCATTGGAGCAATCTGTGATCCTTCGGATGCGGAGAGAATCGCTCCGGTGGAATCAATTGACCACATAGAACATCTCTTTGAGGAAGGTCCGTAAGGCCAACGAGTCACTTGCCCCGCTTTTTCCCTGGTTCGCGGTCGGGACTTTGAGTGACTTCTAGTTAGTAGGTAGTCGAGAGACGTGTGATGTAGCTCTTTGTAACTTGTGCTGCTGTAGTACTTCTATTATTGTATACTTTAAGCGTACAAGAGAGGGACCTCTTATTGCGATGTTTTTGATTGGCCCTAGACCCCTGTCGGTATGCAATTGGGGTAACATGAAGTAACATGGGGTAACATGGGGTAACATGGGGTAACATGGAGTACGGGGATTCAAAGAGCACGGCAAGACAACAGCAGTCCGAATATGCCGAGACATTCACCACGGTCTGCTCATAGCAATCTCTCCAGACGCATATCATACAAATGGTAGGGATGCGACCTGGTATTACAAGTCGTCCCTGACGTCGCCGCTTCGATTTTAGCTCCTTCATCAAGCAGCAAAGTTTTTCTCAAGCCTCACACAGCTGTTATTCCCCCCTAGCGTTAAGAAGCATCCCGACGGGACCAATTCCCATTTCAAATATGCGCACTGGGATCAGTCAAATTGTGCTTGTCACATTGGCGCAACACTGGTTCATATTGGTCATCCTCCTCACGCTTCTGCATTTTGCCCGAAATCGATATCACAACGGCCTCAACAAGTTTCCTGGACCCTTCACCGCTTCCATCTCGAATCTGTGGCGCTTCATCAGCGTCTATAGACGCCGACCGGATTTGACGCTACGTAAACTACACGAAAAGCATGGCGATGTAGTTCGGATCGGGCCTAATGCCATCTCATTCGCAAATCCTCTTGCGCTCAAGTCAATATATGGACTGAACAAGGGCTTCATCAAGGTAAGCATCCTTCTCCCTCAGCATTGTCGAGAACGGTATAAGTGACTCTACTTTAGTCAGACTTTTACGTTGTCCAACAAGCGGTTATCAATGGAAAGTCACTGCCTTCTCTATTTAGCACAACTGATAATAGCTTTCATGCTCAATTTCGCCGCTGTGTCAATGCAGCTTTCTCCATGAGCGCACTGGTTCAGTATGAGCCTTTTGTTGATAATACAACCAAACTGTTCCTCGATCAAACGGATAAGCTGTTTGTGCGACAAAAGCGAGTATGCGATCTCACAACCTGGTTGCAATATTATGCTTTCGATGTCATAGGCGAAATAACATACAGCAAGAGGCATGGGTTTGTGGAGAACAACAAAGATGTCGAGGGCATCATTGCATATCTTGGTCGACTATTCCTTTACGTGGCTCCAGTGAGTAAACTTTGCTAGCAAGCGCCATCAACCCACCTGCTCACCGTTTCAGATCGGGCAAATGCCATTTCTAGACCGACTTATTTTGAAGAATCCGTTATTCCTAAAGCTATCACACTGGGGTCTCGTCGACTCCACCTTCCCTGTGGCCAAGTTTGCACGATCTCGCATGGCCGAAAGACTTATCCCCGAGCTCAAGGCAGACACGGCTCTACCTACCAGCAGTGTCAGGAAGCGTCCAATGAGCCCGGATCTTCTTTCCAAGTTTATTGCGGCTAAAGAAAGCCGCCCAGACTTCATGACGGACACGCTCGTGCAGACCATGGCGGTATCAATGGCTTTTGCTGGCTCAGAGACAACCGCGATATCATTATCCGCAGTCTTTTACTATCTGCTAAGAAACCGGTCATGCTACGATAGGCTTCAACTAGAAATAGACGACAGCGTCAATCGAGGGATAATATCTCATAGCGACACTGGCCTGGTCACTTTCGAGGAGGCCCAAAAGCTCCCTTATCTCCACGCATGTATTCAGGAGGCATTTCGGCTACATCCTGCCGCAGGCTTGCCACTGGAGCGTATCGTGCCGCCAGAGGGAGCCGAAATTGCCGGCCATCTTGTTCAAGGCGGGACAATTGTGGGCTGTTCCGCTTGGATAATTCATCGACGGCCGGAAATATTCGGACCAGATGTCGATGCATACAGACCCGAGCGTTGGTTACCTGACCCTACCAAGGATGAGGAGGACGAAGGCAAGAGAATCAGGCACATGTCATCAATGATGTTTCAGTTTGGTATGGGCAGCCGAACTTGTATTGGCAAAAACATAAGTCTTTTAGAAATATATAAGCTTGTTCCAAGCTTGCTAAGGAGATTCGATGTAAGTGCCAGGAGCAAGATTTTTTTATTTTTTTATTTTTTATTTTTTATTTTTTTCAGTCCGAGACTGATGACGTGTTTAAATATAGCTTGAATTCGAAGATCCCAACAAGTATTGGACACTGACAAACGCGTGGTTTGTTAAGCAATCGAATTTCAATGTCCGACTTGTGTGCAGGGGCTAGGAAGGTTACGTCCTCAGCATGACGTTTGTTCAGAGCATATCCTGTGGCATTCTGTGGTTTCCTCAAGATATCGCAACTGTGTCTTTTTTCAACAACAGTAGATACAGACGAGGACAACGCTGTGGAATTCAACGACGCACATGGTTTTCTATCCCGCTGTTCGCAAGCGCTGCACATTTGAAGTGACTCAAAGCACTCCCTGTCATCGTAAACTGCTCGAGGTGGGTGGACACCATACTATCTTGTGCGATTCAATGCGGTGGAAGTAAGCTTGTCGCAGACTTTGTTGCAACAAAAGTTGGAAGTGGTAACGCAGAATCCCTTTGCTGAAGCAAAAATGTACCTAGAATACTCGATAGACTCCGTTGAGACACATAGAGACATGACAATGACGGGAGTTGAGGAGAGCGCCGAGTGACTACTGTAAATACCTAGGCGCCAGTGCTACCGAGCAGTCAGTAAAGAGCTACCTGAAGCCATGCCCCCAACTAGATCGATATTGTTGACATCAGTACATGCAAGCTCCAGTGGCCCGACCGGTGAATTTTTGTGGCGATGGCAAGTGATCTAGAACTACTACATACAACTGGAGTTGCAGATCTCTCGTGCCACGACTGTATGTAGAAGTTGTCGCATTGCCGTTCTGCTCCGCATCACACGCCAAGTAGAAAGCTGTGGCAAAGCCAGAATAGGTACAGTAGTAACCATGTCTCTGAAGTACTTCAAGGTCGTACGTGGTGATGTAAGGGTTAATACAGAGGGTCTCCCAGAGATATGTAATACAATGCTGGGCGCAACCTATTCCGATATTAACCCTTGCGATGCATCTCTGTAAAGTTATATGATTGCTATTACTTCTACTATAGAGAGATTAGTTAGTGCTGTAGAGAGGGAGTACCTTGAAAGAGATTTTTTTTTTTTTTTTATTGGCGTACAATCCCCTGTCGGTACAGCATTAGAGCTTTATCGTGACGTAGGACATGTTCAATCAGCGTGTTTGATCATCAATTGCTAGTACTTCTCTTATCGTGTAGATGAGTATTGTAGTGGAGGTATCTATTTTATTGTCGTGACGTAAGAGGATTTCCTTTCTTGGGAGAACCACCTTTCGTGCAGTTTCCGAAAGAAGCAGGATGCATGCATAGGCTGCGCATCCTTCGGGAAATGGGAAATATACGAAAAAACTTTGTTGACCGGTACGGTGAGCGGTGTACGGAGTAGGACCAATCCAATCACCCCATTCATTGTCCGTGGCCATGCAAGAACCCCGCATGCGACGGCACCCGACTCATCGCAACGGTGAGGGAAATAAATCGTCTCAAGGCGAACCGACTCTGAACTTACCAACATCTAAGTTGTCCACCGTTTACACTATGGCTGCTAGCTCGGTTGACATCAGACACCCCACTGTACAGTCCTTGCCTGGTTCCAGCAACATCTCTGTAGCCAAGTTTCCTCCTCCCCACAATCTCGATAACATTGATCCTGGTCGGGAGGTTGAATCAGTACTGCAGCAGCTGAACCTTGGCTTGGGCGATGGTTCCTTTGAGACCGTGGCAGGTCTGTTTGCCCAAGATGGCTATTGGCGCGACCACTTGATGCTTTCGTGGAATTTCCGGACGGTTCAAGGGCCTCCCAAGATTGGAGATTTCCTACAAAGTTGCTCAAAATCGAGTGATGGATTTCGATTGCGAAGTATCTCCCTCGATAACAGTTCGTCAGCTGGCCAGCCAGCGACTGCTCCGCTTGATGGCCAAGGCAAGGTTCTAGGAATACAGGCTTTTTTGACGATAGAAAGTGCTCGCGGCCGAGGAAAAGGCTTGATTCGCCTGGCATATGAGAATGGTGCCTGGAAAATCTTCACCATTTACACAAGCTTGCGCGAGCTCAAAGGCCATGAGGAGGGCACTTTCTCCAACCGGCCAAAAGGCGTCAGTCATGGAAGCGAGCCTGACAGGAAAAACTGGACAGACAGAAGAGCTTTGGCCAGAGAATATAAAGATGGCAGCGAGCCAAAGGTTCTCATTCTCGGTGAGGGAACACGCATCCTGCTCGTTCGGGCATAAACAAGGATAACTAACGCTGAGGTTCGAAGGTGCTGGACAAGCGGGACTGACGGCCGCCATACGCTTGAAAATGCTGGGCCTTAATGCCCTGATTGTTGACCGCAATGAACGAGTTGGGGACAATTGGAGGAATCGCTATCATCAGCTCGTGCTGCATGATCCTGTGTGGTTCGATCACATGCCATACCTGACCTTCCCGCCTCAGTGGCCAATTTTCACACCCAAGGACAAATTGGCCGACTGGTTCGAAGCCTATGCCGGAATAATGGAGCTCAATGTGTGGATGAGAACATGCATAACCAACACCTCCTGGGATGAAGCAGGGCGTGCGTGGACCGTCGACCTGGTGCGAAAACATGATGACGGTTCGACGGAAACCAGGACCTTTCATCCGCGCCATATCATCCAGGCTACTGGACACTCTGGACTGAAGGATTTGCCGACCATAAAGGGCATGGAGTCCTTCGACGGACATCGTATTTGCCATTCTTCAGAATTTGCAGGCGCAAGGCACGAGGGCAAAGGGTTAAAGGCCGTTGTCGTGGGCTGCTGCAACTCGGGCCACGACATCGCTCAAGATTACGTCGAAAAGGGATACGACGTCACCATGGTGCAGAGGTCCAGCACACAGGTTGTCTCATCCTATGCCCTTACGGAAATATTGCTGAAGGGGTTTTTCTCGGAGGATGGGCCTCCCGTCGACGACGCCGACATGATGATGCATAGCATGCCGAGCAGCATGCTCAAGGCACTCCAAGTCGAGCTTACCAAGTTGCAGCGGGAAAACGACAAACAGCTGTTAGAAGGGCTTGAAAAAGTCGGATTCAAGACAGACGATGGGCCAGACGAATCTGGATTGACCTTTAAGTACTTTCAACGAGGAGGTGGATACTACATCGATGTTGGGGCATCGCAGCTGATCGTTGATGGGAAGATCAAGATCAAGCATGGTCACGAAGTGACTGAAATCTTGGCGCATGGCCTCCGCTTCGAAGACGGGTCTGAGCTCGAGGCCGACGAGATTGTGTGGGCTACCGGCTACCAGAGCATGAAGAGCCAGACGCGCGAAATCTTTGGTGACTCGGTTGCCGACATGGTTGGCGATGTCTGGGGCCTGAACGAAGAAGGCGAGTGGCGAACGATATGGCAGAAGAGCGGACATCCTGGCTTTTGGTATCACGGGGGCAACATGGCACTTTGCCGGTACTATTCTGGACTTCTGGCTCTCCAGATAAAGGGGCTCGAGGCGGGCCTGTACACCTACGACGAGGATTAGAGTTCTCGAGCCTTTTACCCCCAATCTATGCTCCCATCAACGTCTGTGGATCAAAGTTGGAGCTCAATGGGCACCGGGCAGAAGGCCAAGACGAGGATGGCGGTGAAACTTGAATATTTGACAGGGCAAGTATTGCCGTGGTGGGTGGGCGCTGATTGATTCCGCGATGTGAGAGGCAGTACCCTGTGGACGCGACAGGTGTTAAGTCGAGGTTTAAATATACCACTTGTCTGCGAGACTATGGCTGACTCCGTAGCTGTGTCTTACATGGGCCCGATGTCATGGCTCCATGAACATGGCTGGTTGCGTAGTGTATTGGAAGGATGTTTTAAAGGACATTTCTTTTGCACGATGTAATTACGGCCAAACGTGGTACGAATCGATCACTGCGTTTGTGTTATACCTAGCTAGTGCTTCGACAAAGAATCTTATCAAATGCCATCTGGCAATGCAGCGTGCAAGATTCCTCGTTTGGATGTAGATCTGCAATTGGTGAATCAACTCCTTATAGATTGTGACATTGCTGTGATCCATCGTCGCGAGCATAAGACTAACATGTCTGACTCCGCTTGGCCGGGTAAGAAAGAGGCTTGCTTGATGCACCAAGATCATGACCGTTGGCCTACGCTTTCCCAAATTCTTTGATCGGGTTTCTAAAACCCATCAAAGTACGGGGTGCGAGGGCCTGACTAGGAGCCAGAATAGGGTGACTTTTCGCACCAACTTGGTTACCAAAGAGACCATCGCGCTCCGCTTGTCTTCATCATGCTGGAGCTGGGGATACAGCTAAGAGAAACCAAATAACGTGGCATTCGGGCCATGGCCGAATCAGCGAAGATGTCAAAGTTGGGTTCTACTGCCGGGCTCATCTGGAAGCTAGAGGGCCACCAGCCTCTCCACCTGTCTACCCACTGTTGTGCTCCAATTGTCAATTCTTTGGTACCACACGTGTGACAGATAAATTGTGACGGGGAAGATGGTCAACCAGCCGACAATGTAAGCCCCAGTGCGGCCCAGTCGTTCGAAAAGTCTCGGCATCAGCCAGAATCCCAGGCAATGCAGTACAGGCCCGTGGACTAAATATAACGAGAAGCTTATCCTGCCTAGGTATTGCGCAAAACGGCCCTCCAGGCATCTGGACAGAAACGGAGTGTGAATAATGCAGGGGATCAACAGCAACGAGCCTACGGACTGGTAGAACATCCATTGCGACAGTGGATAGTAGTATCTTGGAACAAACCTGGATAGGAGGACAAAGCCTGGCGTATGTTCGGCGCCGACATCTGGATACGAAAGGAGGTAAAGGGCAATGAAGAAAAACAGCCATCGAATTGCTGTGAACCCTCGCGTCCTCGATGAGGAGGAATTGGAGGCAACACGGCCACCACTTCGAGAAAGTGCTGTGGCAGACAGGCTTGTGGAAGCCATCCAGATATCAATCTCTGACAGCATAGCACCTGCCAGGAATGTGCCCATATCCCATCGACCCATTACAATGCTGTAGGTCGACAAGGCGGCGGCAAATGAAAGCCGCCAAGTCGTCTTCAGCGCGAGAGTGCCCAGGAGAAACATGTAAATCACCATAGATCCTCGAAACTCGATTGGCATTGTATATGTGTGCGGGTCGTAGCGAGGGTGGTAGTGGTTAAAGTTGAACGGGTTGACCCATTCCGCATACACGCGAGTGAAGTTTTGCACTGCGAGTATTAGGCTGTCATGTTGAAGAGGATGTTCTTCCCAAGACCCGCCATACCGCACCCAGTGTAGATTCGAGTGCCGGGGAACGACGAGCGGCGCAGTTGCTATATCGGCGGCAGCTTTTATAGCGCCCCGACCCTTCTTCTCCTGTGCTCCATCGGAAGTTCCACCTGTCCCCCGTCTAGCGTGTGCTTTATCAGGTAAATTTTCATGCGTTTCTTTCGGCGCCCATTGCTTCTCAAGCTCCTGCACCGCTCCATACAATGCCACGGGGCTCATCAGCAGCGAAGTGTGATTGATGCATAGCGTTTCGGACGCATGCACCGCCTCGCTCAAATGCGCCGCATTGTGCGCTCTCAGGAAATCTGCAATGCCCGAGGACCCAGTAACAGAGGCACTTCCTTTAGGACACGACATGGCAAGCTGGGCAACTGCGAGACTGCCATTGATGTATATCGAATCGGGACCGCGGTATATAGCGTTTTCCGACCTGAATGCGCCAGTCTGGGCTAACACGGCCACTAGCAGCATGCTCAATGTGGGGGGGATATAGAGACGAAACGCGCGCCGAAACACCGAGGAGGAAAGGCTTCGATATGCCTCTTCCCAGCCGTGGTTGTGGATTGACCGAACAATGTGCCGGCAAACGACGTAGCCCGAGATGGCGAAGAATATGGACACCATTGCTCTCCCACGGTGTAGCAGAGACACTATGGGCAATGACAACCAGTTCAGATAAGGCTCCGGAGACAGGGGCCCCAGGAAACCGTGGCCAAGCATGATGGATTTCGTCCATGGCCAGAGGAAATGGTAGTTGAAAACGGCAATGCAGGCGATGCCTCGAAGACCATCCAGGCATTCCACCCTGCTGCCAGTGGATTTCGGGCTCGGCGTCGACTTGGCCGTCTTTTCGTCATGGTCGCAGTTGTTGTTGAGGATGTCGTGGGCTTCGGACCGAGGTAGCAGTTCTAGCTCCTGCTCGTCGAGCGGTGACGCAGCCTTAGGATTCAGGCTCGAATGCATGCTGGCCGTTGGTGTCTCGCCTGGAGTGGCTTGCAGGTCTCACATCGGTGAGAGACGGACGAATGGTGATGATGGGGCGATGATGTAGTCCGCGGGGCCAAGGAAGCACAATTGCTGCTCGAGACAGGGACAAGCAAGTTTGGAGTCCAGATGACAAAGACTGGTCTAACGACCACATTGGTAGTCGAATCGGTCCTTATCTGGTAACCAGATCGATCGCCAGTCGAGGTTCCAGCTCATCTCAGGGCCAGCCCACCGACTTCGGATCCAAGTGGGGCTGGGGTGTTTTACGACCTGATTTGGCAAGCGGTGGCAAAGGTCTGCCTGCATACACTTCGGGTAAAACATATATTTTGTGACTTCAATTTTGCATTGTCGGGGTGCCGGCGGCTTTCGCCATACAAGTGCGACAAGTCGTGGCCACTTCGAGATTCCTGGCCCTATGAGCAATCCTATACTTGCATTTTCAACTAGTTCATGGTACCGTACAAGTGTTCGCAGAGTCAGCTTCCGTTGGGACCGCGCTTTCCTTTCCAAGAGCTTCTCCTAGCAGATAGCTTGCTGGCCTTTCCCAGTTCCAATATGGCTCGCCCATCTGGACCAGCTGTTTCCGAGCCAGAACCAGAACGGGCCTCATCTCCTTTCCAGTCACCTCCCCATCCGTGCCATAAGTAAGCACTGGCCCTGCTGGGGGCTTAGGCATCCATGGCCACTGTACCCATGTGTTAGGATGACCAAGGGGGTACTGCACTAGTGCGGTAGGTAACAAAACAGGTAATAAAGTAAATATATTGATCATGACTAGCTAGAAGGAAGGACCTAACGATGCCACGTTGTTGTTATTATTTATATTCGCGATAGGTAGTCTGTGGTGTTTTCCTCCTAAGGCATTATAACGCGACCTACTTTATTAGGGAGGCTAGACCAATTAGGATGCAGCTTGTAGCTATTCCTTGTTGCCATTCTAACACTAGTAACTCCTCTTTTTATTGTGCTGCAAGCTGCTTAAAAATGCAATAAAATCTAGAGTAGAGTAATATAATGTAATGTAACGGACTAGCCTTACGGCGACTGCGAGTAAGCGTCCGAGAGAATAGTAACTATATTCATAAAGAGA
>KQ061784.1:0-63484 GCA_001008035.1 Atkinsonella texensis
CCCCCCCCCCCCAAAAAAAATTTTTTTTTTTTTTTTTAACAAATAGAAAGCAGTGCTGCATGACAGAACCAAATGAATGGCTTCACTTGGAAACAACCATTCTGTCGAGAATCTTTTGTATGCCATCAGCTTTCCCACTGCCACCATCCATTTCATGCGCCATTTTCCTGGCGCGCGCTATGAGGATGGTAATGACGGACTTTGTGTACTCAAAGCTGCCCATCCTTTCCATGTATGCTACTGCGTAACGCTTCACCTGGACATCCGACGTCTTCTGTTTGAGTATGTTGATGAGCTGCATGTTGCCCGGGTTCGCGCGAATGCTGTGGATGATGGGGAAGGAGAACTTGCCCTCGGTGAGGTCTTCGCAGAGGCCCTTGTTGTCGCTGTACTCTCTGGACGACAGGTTCAGGTAGTCGTCGCGGATCTGGAAGATGAGGCCGATGAGGTTGACGAGCGGCACGCAGTCCACTATGGCGGCAGACTCGGCCTGCATGAGCTTGATGCCCAGACGGAAGAGCCCGCCGGTCTTGTTGCCCACCATTTCGAGGTAGTCGTCCTCGGTGGGGCAGGTGAGGGTGTCGCGCCAGAAGAGGTCCATGCCTTGGCCGCGGTGGAGATTGACGAGCTCGTCGGCGAAGACGCTGATGATGTTGGGATTGTTGAGCTTCTGCAGCTCTTGCAGGGCGACGAAGTATATGTAGTTTGCCGAGTTGATAGTCTGCGGCACGCCAAAGATGTTGTGGGCGACGGGGAAGCCTCGCCGCAGTTCGGATGAGTCCTGGACGTCGTCTACGAGGAGAGAGGATTCGTGGAGCATGCCCACTGCCTTGGTGATGATGGTCAGGCGACTGGAGGGCACTTGGAGAAAGGCGTTGAAGGAGGTAATGAGGTGGGAGCGAAAATCTTTGCCCGGATGACTGGCCACGTAGTCGAAGGGCGCGCGAACCACCTTTTCCTTGTCCTCGGACCATGAGCGCCGCGGCGTGTAGTTGAGGTCCTCGTGCTCATATCTCCTGGGATCGGGCGGCTGCGACGGATCAAGCTGCCGATGCATGATTGCGCTGGCGATGAGCGTCGTGGGATTCGAGGGAATCGCGCGCGCAGTCTGGTCTGGAAAGCTTGTCGCTTGCGTGCCGGAGAGGTTGCCCTCGACGACTGGGGTGAGACTGTGAGGAAGCGGGGCGGGCTGCGTAAAGAGTTGTTGAAAGCTCTGCAAGCCCTGGAAGTCGAAGCTGTTGAAGTTGCCGAATGCGTTGGCTCCTCCTGTAGCACCGCTGGTTCTTCCGAGGCCAGTGCTGGATCGCCGGGGGGGGATGGGTGGACTGGGCGGATTGACGGTAGACGCCGCCATCTTATGAGAGGTCAGCGCTGGAAACTGTTCCGAGGAGGGCATCTTGTCAAGTAGACAGCAAAGCAGGGCCGCCGGGTGTCCCTTGGAAACAAGCACGAGGTGCACGAGGTCTATCTATGTTCGGTGCGGCTAGGTGGTGCCGCAGGGTGTGGTTGGCGGTGGGTCACTTGATGCTGGATATTCCGGGAGTTGGGAGTGCACGGAGCACGGAGTTGCAGGAATAATGACTGAAGAAATCTTATTTTGCCGGGAGGGGAAGGGAAGGGATGGGATGATATGCAGCTCTGAGTCCCCGGTCCCCGATCCCCAATCCCCAATCCCCGATCCCGATCCGAGGAAGTGTGGTGCAGGCAGGCAAATGTCGTGGATGCCCGGCCGTATGAGCCTTGTCGCGGGGGCAGCGAAGGTCGTAACGCGGCGGGCGTAGTGGTGGGCAGGACGAGGGTTGACGTCTTGGATGACTTCGTGGCATGAGGAACGAGGCGTAGTGGTGGGCAGAACGAGGTGTCGACGACTTTGATGTCTTCGCGGAGCGGGAGGGTGCCTGAGGCTGGCTTGACTGTCTGATGACCAGAACCACTAGGGTTGATTGGTTGGTTGGCTGGTTGGTTGGGTACCTAGGTACCTTAGTTTTTCCTGTACTTCGTCCTCCGTACTCCGCAATGATTCTTCATTCTTCCCGGGATCAGGACTGATAGCCTAGGCATTCATATTCCTGTTTGAGACGTTGGATGGTTCAAGCCAGCTTGCCAACCAGGGAGGGATCTAATTATGGCAAGCGTGCTACTGGGCCATTGCAGCAGCAATAATTGAGCTTGGGTGGTTGCAGTCGAAAGAATATTAGCCGCGGTTTGGGATATGCACTCCGTGTCTCCTTAGAGTCCGTGAGGCTGCACTTAAGGGGGGGAGACCTTTAGTGAGACCTCTGGTATAGGTTAGCTCTTTATGAGTTCAAAATTTTTTTTTCTGGAATATATATTATAGGCTAAATTAGCACCGGGGAAGATGTACCTACAAAGCGATGCTTCTAATTGGTCCAACATCCCCTCTAAGGCGATGTACCCAGGTATCAGGTAGTACCTAACGTACCTACCTAGGACCTAAGATACCTAACCTACCTCCTGGTACCTAATTTATTTAAACTGTGGCAAGTCTCATCGCTACCACAGCCGATTGGCTGGCCACATTAACGCTCTCCTCACCTCAGGATCCTTGATTATACGATGTTGCAGAATAACTGGACTAAAAGGTATGCAACGTGATGCAATTATAGAGTGCTAGGCAAGGATGTATACACGAGCTTCCAATATTATCATCCTCACCCTCACCTCTACCTACCTACCTACCTACCTAGGTACTCTTTTCCGTACAAGGGCTTATAACACAACATCCCAAGAATGTGCCTTCGAGTCTCTTACAAAGCTCTCTTATGAGGCATCTATATTAGAACAATTTCTAACTTTATTATAGAGCCCTTGCCCAAAATCGGGTTGGCGCCCCAAGGTAGGCACCACGTGCCAGCTAGACATAGGCTCAGGGCCACGGAGGGCGAACAAAAAAACACAACGGCCAAATAAGTCGGGTTTGGCCGAGACACGGGCGAATAATGTCCAGCCAATGAATAAAGCCACAAACAGGTACTGTACACTTGCTCCTCGAGCTGAGTCCTGTGCCGGTTGGACTACATTGCGTAATAGTTGGACTAATCACGGCAGCAAAAGAATTCGACACATCAAAACATGAGAACCCAAGTGCGAACCTGGCCAAGACTTCTCAAGCCCTGCGCGCTTCAATTGTAAGTGGCCCTTGTTGGCTGTTGCAGTCTAGCCAAAGTCCCATCATGCCATGACAGTGACACACTTCCCCGCTTGCCGTTTGACGCCGCGTTGGGCTGCGCGGCGTTGCTGGGGAAACCACATTGCGACCCAGCGCCGTAAACCGTAAGCACCATTCCCCACAATTTGTTGCTTTCCAGATCGCAAAGTGCATCTCCTTACCACAATTTATTGGTGCTTTTGAGCCTTTGGTCCCCTCATTTTTCTAGCTTGCCTGATCCATATCCCATAGTCTTTATGCCAGATGCATTTATATTTTGATCATCTGTTTTGACATCCTGCGCCTTGCGCTCCCACCTTTGAGGGCTAGGTCCCCCCTTTGTCCTCTCCCTCCTCGGACGTTCAGCTCGAAAGACTCCCGCCATCTTCAGCTTCTATGCGCGGTCCATTATTCTCCTGACGTGCTGGAAATCTCCCGTGAAGCCCTCCCCGTTCTGTCCGCTGAAACTCGATATTTTGTCAAAAATTTTTATACACAATACGACTTATTATCCAAAATGGAAGCCCTTCTGTCTCTCGCGTTTGACAACCTATCCTCGTTTGACGGACCCAAAGTCCGCAAGGGCCTGCGGCAGGTGGAGGGCTTGTTGGCTCAGATTTGCCTGCTAGACGGCAAATCATCCCAGCGCCAGGGAACACCAAACGTTAATGACGATGGAGACACTACAATGAGCCCGCCAAGAAAGGGTCTTGGCGAGCTCTCACAGGACCCAGCATTCAGAGAGTTCTTCAAGCTGCAGGAAGGATTCGAATGGAATGTCGCGTTGCGACTGATCGGAACACTCGATCGACTCATGGCCAAAGGCAGCGACGGCCAGAATGATCTGCTCATACTGAGCGCCTTGGACCTTATTCAGGGCGTTTTGCTGCTGCATCCACCAAGCAAGACGTTGTTTTCTAGGGAGCAGAACATGAATGTAGGGCACTCCAGAAACAAGAACAATACTTGAGCGCTATCATGAACCTTGGACGTCTAACAGTTTGTCACAGCTTCTTCTCGACTTACTCGAGCCTTACAACTGTCCCGCCATCCAGTCAGCAACCCTTCTGACGCTGGTCGTTGCTCTCATCGATACGCCAAGCAACACTCGAACTTTCGAAGGCCTAGATGGTCTTCTTACGGTGACATCACTCTTCAAGTCGCGAAGCACTTCACGAGAGGTCAAGCTGAAGCTCATTGAGTTTCTTTACTGTTATCTGATGCCGGAAACTCCGTCCATACCGCGAGCTGACCAACGAGATTCCGTGCCCGCCATGCTTCAGCGCAGCCCTAGTAAACTTGCGGGCGCTTTCGCCGCGGACGGCCGTCGTAAACGCACCAACAGCTCTGGCGTGCAGACGCTCACAACTCAAGAGAAGCAGGAACGTCTCAGTCGCCACTTGAGCAACGTAGAGGACCTTGTGAAGGACCTCAAGAACTGTGCTCCCTTTGGCGGAGCCTTGTGCTGACGACTCCATCCCGATGCTGACGGCGATGGGTGCCCGCTGGAGCCTCAGGTGACCGATTTTGTTTGTTTCTATTCGTTTTTCCTTGAGGCTGTCGGATTGTGATGATTTCATCTTTTACTTTTTCCCCGGCGCTGGATGGAGTCTGCAAGGAGTTTAAAAAGACTGCGAAAAGCATGTAGTTTGGATCCATGGCACGCCGAATGTGCTCTTTTTACGGTTTATTACGAAATATCGTGTACGAATAGGTCAAGGCGTTATTCTCATTAGTCGATAGGGCTCGTGGTTGCAGGAATGATACATTATTTTGACTTTGACAACTAGAATTTCTTTTTACTATCAGGTGGACCGATCTCTAGTCTCGTAGGAAGAGGAGACTGTGCGTTTTGTTCTGCTGGGAAGGCTTCCGAACCTTGGAGCTCGTACACGCCTTCAGGAGATTCTACCTGTATTGCCTGCCACTGGAGATAGGCTCGTGTATTCTTCTCCACCGGCTTTGCCTCCTCAGAAGCTATCTCCACGGGCACGGTGTGGTTCATTGGGCTCCGGGGCATTCCATGATCCGCTTCGGAAGCACCAACTTGCGCACCTGCTGTCCGATTCCTCGGTCCAACCGGGGCCACAGACCCTGTTAGTTCCGCACGATTACTGGTATCGTATTTCTTGCGCCTCCACCTCATGCCTGTTCCCATCCTTAGCAAGAACCAGCCTAGCCCGAGCACGATGGCCACGGCTGCTGATACACCAACTCCTATCCCAGCCTTGGCTTCAACGGACAAATCTTGGGATTCAGTGACTGGGACCTGGACTTGGCTTGTGACGGAGCTCAAGCAAGTTCCGGTCCCGGCGGCGGAGCACGTGGAAGGCGCCCTGGAGGATGTGGATGTAGCTGGTGTTCGTGGCTGGACGCAGTTCCCGTTGGCCTGGCACTGCGCTCCGAAGGGGCAACACTTGCCGCCCAGGTCTGGCGGGCACAGGAAGTAGCTCGTCTGGGGACACTTCCTGTTGCAGCAGCCCTGCTGGGTGGTTGTGACGTTGCTCGCTGGGCTGGGCGTGCCAGCGGGAGGGAAGGCGGTGGTGATGGTGCAGTAGTAGGCGTTGCTGCTGCAGGGAGAGTCGGCGACGCAGTTGGAGCCGATCGGGCAGCAGCGGGCTTCGTTTTGGCCGTTGACGTAGCAGTAGCTTTGGTTGTCGCAGCACGAGTCGGGCCGTTGAACATCGAAGCCTGTGACAGGTGTTGGAGGGAAAGTGGTTTTTTTTTTTTTTTCGTGGTTGAGGAATGCGATTTGTTTTGGGTTTGGGGTGGGTGAGTTTATGTACTTACAGCTGTGGTGATCCTCGCCGCAGTCGTTGTTGCTCCGCTTGGCGAGATCGAGTATGGTAGTTGGCGCTGGTATGGAGGTATAGACCATGATTATGGCGTATCATGTGAAGCTGTGTTTGGTGGTGAAGCGCATGTGCGGTGATTTAAAAATGGGGCGAGATTTTACGTCACGGTTTAACTGGATCGCGGAGACGAAAAGAAAAAAGTATTTCTTTTCTTTTCTTTTTTTTTTTTTTCTGAGAGGAGGATATACTACATTATTTAAGAGAGGGTTGGTTATTCAATGCGCCTCCTGGGCAGGGTTGGTTGCTATTTACGGTAGTTCGGAGAATATGCCCGCATTGTCTGTGCGGCGAATTGCTATTGTCCAACCCTGTGAATGGCGCATGACAGGATTTAGGAGGGAACATGATGCTCTGGTTGGCTGTAGCCCACGGTGGAGATGATGGGCCGTGGATGTTGCACATGCAGGTGATCGTGAAGTCGTGGCGATGGGGACTGGGGTTAGATGCGCGTGGGGAGATGGTGTTGATGCAACATCTTCCGACACTTGCGTTCAAAATTCATCAGTAATGTAGACAGCAAGCAGCAAGCGGTCCCCAGGAGACGCGCTCAAAACAATTGCAAAACGAGTAAAGATGATTTTCTCTCGCCGTGCTCCCCACTTGGAGCATCAAACACGCTTCGCTTCAGACCGATATATCCCCAACTCCAGCAGATGAGCTTCACAAGCCCCCCCCCCCCACGCGCTTTCATCCCCAGATCAAGTCCCATTCTTCCGTTTCCGGCAGACGGCTCCTTCGTAAACGCGCAGGCGTAGCAATCAAGCGGGTGACCAGCAGCCACAGACACGACTCCCAGCAGCGTACCGTTCCACAGAACCGGACCGCCCGTGTCTCCCTCGAGGGACGTGCCTGACTGGACCCGGGGGACGTCTGGGCACCCGGACGCGCATGACTTGTCGTCATAGACCTTGACCAGGCCAGCATCTGCCTCTGGCAGGTGTATCTGTCGACTGCGGGAACGGTGACCTCGCGGAGGGAAGAGGCGCGCTCATCCGCGAGGCTGGCGAACCGGGTGACGTTGTGCTCGCTGCGGAACGCGATGATGGCAATGTCGTGCTTTCGGTTCTGGCGGCTGTGGCTGCCTGGGTATGTGAACCTGTCCCAGGGGTACACGGGGGCGTCTGTGCCGTTGGGCCAGTGGCCGATGGCGATGCGCCCTTCGCTTGCCTCTGTCGAGTGCACGCACGCAGCTGGCTGCGGTGAGGACGACGTGCTTGCGGAGGAGGACCACCCGTGCATGTTGGACGCGTGTCGTGGTGGTTGTAGAGGCTGACGATGTCGGGGTATATGCTTGGGGAGACTGGTTTGCCTCCCGTGAGGGCTGTGGCCGGCGAGGTGGCCGCCAGGACGGTCCACAGAGCTTGCAGACGGAGCATGGCTCTTTAGAGTCTTGAAATTTTTTTTTTTTTTTGTGTGTTTGCGAGTGTTTGTAGATACACCTGGTGTTACTGTCACTGGTACAGAGCGGGAAGAGTGGTTGTAGATGAGCAGAGACATGTGCAGATACATGGAATTCTGTGCGTGAGAAACAGATTGGGCCTTTTGGAGACGACGGAGATTTTTATATTTCGTCCCCAGGTTTGTTGACTTTAGAGCTTGGGAGTTCGTGTAAAGTGAAAAGCGGACAGTTGCTCTATGGCACATGTATTGAAAGTTTAAGTGCGTCAAAGTTTTTCATTATGCATACTACAGAGGTACCGCCAAAGGGGAAAAAAACAAAACGGGAGTACAATATGGTTTTATGGATTAGTATAGCTGCAAGGCGGGTATGCATACCATGCGTCAGCTACTTCGAGGTAGATTATGCCCTGCCAGGATCCCATACAATCGCCAAGTCGGCACCTAGTGCTATCAAGATGATAGATGCTATAGCAGGAAGCAAGCTGCAGATGGAAATGCCTTTCATAGGACCTCCATCAGAAACACCCTTCTATTAACAAGGCATTCGTCAGGTAAAAAGACCTGTAGGAGACCTGTAGTCAGCTCAAGTCCAGCCTATCTCATCTCAGGTCTAACGAGGGCCTTTCCAGAACCTAGTTAGCAAACGGTCTTAAGGATTTATCTATTCTAAGCATATTAAACTCCTCAAAGTGTGCCAGTGCGAGTAATGCTGCGCCTAGGATGCCGATAAGGTCGGCTGGCAGAAGGGTCTTGTCGTGGCCGGGGTTTGCTCGGCTGCCCAACGCGGTCTTTTTCGTAACCATTTATTTTCTTCGTTTCTTCCCAGTTCCTCGAGAGTACCTCAGCCGAGCCTTGTCTTGGCATTGGCCATTTGACCAGGTGCGTGGCCAGTGACCCGAACAGGCCAGATCCCAGAGCGGCTTCGTTGGTGATGTACAGAGAAACCGCAGCCATGGCCATGCCTATGCTTCGTTGGCATTCAGCACAAGCCGCAACATCACTCACCTCTTGATTTTGACCATTGTGATAGATAAGTGCTTATTTGTCTACTGGATGAATGATACAATCATATCAAGACACTGTCAGCTATGTGTCAAACAAAGTCCTCGCAGATTCTCATGTTGATCTGTCACCACTCTACTGAATGTGCTGTATAACACAACGAGTCATTATGATTCTATACGTCGTGATGTGCTCACCTCATGCCCCTAAACTCATATACCCCCTTTCTGCATTACGCTGTGTGTGTGATGAGACACCGTGTTTGCAACAATGACTTCACATCTAAATTGCCAGCGACTATTACGCTACATCGAAAGCTAGCGAGGACTCGCCCCTAGAGAAACCTTTCTTATAAGGATGCTCAAGTACATCACCTGCGCCAGAAACGACTCCAAGCGCACCCAGAACTTCATCCCTGCAGGCCCTTCTAGCCCGATCAACATTCCCCGAGACCAAGCAGTCGGGTGCAAGATGAGGCGGCTCATGTTGCATATTCAATACGGCCAGTGGATATTATGCCATCATTGGGACCAAAGAATGCTCAGATGATGGAAGATGCGTCTTTTCATCCTCGGCGCCAGTGGTCCCTGCGTGCACGATACACGATACGACTGCTCTACGCTGTCACAACCGACCTATCCACGGCATGAAGGGAATTCAGCGAAGCCGTTGAGAGATTGATTAAAGAAGGTAAAAAAAAAAAAAAAAACCCTGCAATAACAAGCGCCCGTACGAATTCTAAAAATGTTCCTGCGCACAGCTAATCTAGATGACTAGCGGAATCGAGTCATGCATGACCCTTGAAAATCCGAGAATGGGTGCTCGCTTTATTAATGTCTTTTCCCTTCCTTGTCGTCCTGCCTACGATCCTACTTGCTGATTATTCATCACGCCAACAATGAGGTTGATGCGTGCAGCAGTCCTCAACTCCACAGACATGCCGTCCTACAGGAATGCCTTTCTGGGGAAGCTGACACCTTCAACTGCGGGCTCATCCACGAACCAGCTGCACCGTTCACCAGTGGCGTCGTTGACCAATGTGCAGGGCAGACCCTCTGACGAATCGAAGATCTGCTTCATGATATCCTTCTTGCCCGCGCCGGTAGCAACAAAGGCTACACGCACGGCATGCGTGACCACAGGGAGAGACAGAGTGATTCTTCTTGGAGGCGGTTTGGGCGAGTCTTCAATCGGAGCAACCCAGGCATCGGTCTCGCGGAGGAGAGGGTGACCAGGAAACAAGGAGCAGGTGTGGCCGTCGGGGCCGCAACCCAGGAGAATGAGGTCGAAGATGGGGAGTCGAACCGAGTCACGATTGGCAAAGCTTGCAACAAGAGTCTTCTCGTACTGGTCGGCCAATTCTTGAATATTGTCAAGATGTGTCGTGTCAATGGGATGCACAGTAGGTTGCTGGTCTGCGGGGATCTTGTCCAAGAGCTCCTTCTTGAGCAGGGCGTGGTTGGAGTCGTCATCGTCCAGGGGCACAGCGCGTTCATCGGCATAGAAGATCTCCCACTTTGAGAACTCAATCATGTCCTCAGGCCCTTGCGAGGGAGCAAGAAGAGCTTGTGCCAGCGTCTTGGGCAAAGACCCGCCCGATACGGCGATCTTGAAGACATCGTGTCTGCTGAACCCGGTGTTCTGACTCTGCACGATGAATGCACGCAGGGCGGGTGCCAGGGCGTCGATGCCAGGAAAGGCGTAAAGATTTGGTTGAGACTTCGGCATACTGGTGGGTGGATTTAATACGTGATGTGAGTGAGGGTTTATACTTTCAATGCAAGCTGTTGAGGGGTAGCCAAGTATCAAGGCGTGAGAGCAAAGAACCGCAACTGCTTTCTCTAAATGCTGTCGCAGCAAATAAAAATGAGGCGTGGACGCACGAGACGGACGGGTGTGATGGTTATTGTAGATGTGACGAATTGTGCAGTGACGAGACTGGAGAGATTTAGTCGAAGGAGAAAAGAAATGACATCAACAAATTTCACTTGAGGCGGTTGCGGCGTGATAGTGGCGGGGGTCAAAAGGCGGGGGGCTGTCTCTAGGGGAGGGGGGGAGGGGGGGCCTATTTTTCAGGCAGAATGGCAGAATGGCATAATCTGCATAGCATTTGCATAAACACATGCTTTGCATAAGGTATGGTGCCTAAGGCAGGCGGTAGGTAATTAGTGGCATACGCCAAAGCCACTGCTGAATGTCCTGCTGTTAACTACACTGTGAGGTTTTGCATCTCTTTGATTCCGACAAAGGCTCCAACGCGGCATTATCTATCTTATTATTAGTCCACAAAGCCTTCGAAAACATTCCGCCCTCCAACATTACCTTCAATTCGAGCATCGCGATGCCCCAAGCAGCGATTGCACGGAAAATTCGGCCTTGCCTAGCCGACAAGGGAATGCAAATCGGGCAGACGAGATAACCGTACGGCACTCAATGATGTAACTGACGACGCCCTCACCCAACAGAAGAAGCGTGCTCTAAATAATGCTCTGGAGGGAATGAAGCCTGACACTCGCTCTGATCGTGCTGCGGAGTAATACTTACTTGCATGTTAGGGCACCGATCTTCATCATCGGATCGGATTCAAGTCGACCATGGTGCCCGTTAATGGCCAAGCAACTGGAACAACTGGAACAACTGTGTGTGCACTCCGTACTGTGCTCCATAATCAGCTAGGATCCCCGGCGATTGCCATGTGAACGAAGCACCGCGAGCGAAGTCACTGGAAGCATCTGGAGCGAGCACGTATTTTGCAAGAGGCGGGGTCGCAAATGCGCAGCAGTAACCAGGCCTAGAGCGAAATCGCGTGGAGCCTTTCTACCAGGCTTGTCAGAAACCTTGCCTGTGGGAGATCTGCATAGACACTTGGTATGGGGGCTGCTCAGTTGCTAAGTACCTACCCCTTATAGCAAAAGATGTGTAATAAAAGGGACTTGCTGCATAGGCAATCAACAATTCGTTGCCGCGCGTCAAGGCATTCGAACGTTCTGCTCCCGCCCCTCGGCTTACTCGCAATACCCTCGGTATTGTCTTCCCCGATCTGCTACTACCGTCGAGCCCACGAGAATGTGAAACAGAAGACCCTCCAAAAAGGAATAGCCGCCGACACAGCGGACCAGATGCAAAAGCCGCCGTGGCCAGCAGTTTCACATCAAGGTGGTGGAAAGGGTTCGTGGATTGGTGGTTCGCAGCTGGGCACATCCATTACCCGACTTACATAACCACATATGGATCGGCCCTTCAAACGCTCTGGAACTTCCCAATGCAATTAGAGGCTATAGGTAAGACGGCTGTTAAATTGTACCCTCATTCCTGCCCTGTACGAAGGCAGAAGGGCTCGCGTAAGACAGGAGACGTGTATAAGCCTGGGTTGCCCAGCTGCGAGCCATCCAAGAAGAGTCATCATGTGGAATAAGAATTCAACGAAGGATAGCCAACCATGTACTTTAATACCTACGGAGCATGCATACCAGGGTATTCCTTGTCACTTGCGGAATGTATTTTCAATGCTAGTACGGAGCAACACCTCCGCAACAATAAGCCCACTCACTACCCCTCACCCTCAAGAGGTATGTACCTCCCTAGGTACTCAGGCACTTCCGCAGCTGCCTCTCAATTAGGTACTCCGTACTCCGTACTTATTGTGTAATCCCTTTGAGTGTGCGAGGGCAGCTCACGAATTAGCCAGTGGACCAATCAGGACAAGAGGGCATCAAAGGCTCTTCAGTTTATGTGCGAGCGTCACTGCAATAGATGTGTCAGAGATTTCTGCAGGTGCAAAGGGATACGTCGCACACATCGCACACATCACAGCTATCCCATGTTCTTCGTAGAGCTCAATGGTACCTGCGAAGTATCGGAGAATGGGTGGGTCCCTTGCCTTCGCACATTCAAAGACAGCTATGTACGACCGTGGCGGCGCGGTGTGCGGAACGGCGAAGCAGCATAAAAAAAATCAAAGTCCTAGTACAAATAGTTACAAATAATAATAGTAATAATAGCCTAGGGGGTACAGCCGCTCGAAGCGCCCACCCTAAGCTTTCACCTGCTCACTGACTGCTTGGCTGGCTGCTTGGCTGCTCCTGCCTCTTGCCAAGCACAGCCAAGCCAGGAAAAAGCAGGTACGCAGGGTCGTGGGCTTTGTGGGGCTAAGATGGAGGGCCTGCGCCTCGTTTCTTCGTACGACTCTCGCTCATTTGCCATCACGCACAATCCCTGGGGTTTGGACCCTCTCTAAGCCACAACTCGTTCGGCCTGTAAGGTGCGAGAAGCCACTAGTCAATACGTCTTGTCGCCACACTTCTTCGTCAACACGACCACTATCATCGTTCGCTCAAGGTCTTTTCTTCCAATCGAGACCGTAGACGACCCTGACAGATTGCGTTTGGACCCTGGGACCAGTATAAAGGCCGTCCCAAATCTGAGAACTAATATCCGCGTCCACTCCATTCATTGGCCCCAACCTAGAGCCACCGAACCACAGCGCTCGGGGTTGAAGCCGTTCCGACCATCTTGATTGCGGCTACCTAACGTTTTAGTTCACATCCTTCTTCTTCCTTTTCTTTTTGTTGATTCAAGGTTAGGTTGTTTCCTGACAAGTCAGCAAAATTAGCCAGACTGTGAGTCTGCGTTGGATCTTCTCACATTTTTCAACTGCTCTCACCATCGCTGATTCTTGCCTCAAGTTGTTCAAGGTGCCTCTGCCTTTCGGCAAGTCCACTTCTCAACTCTACCATCTGTGGCGGCTGAATTGATTCCAAAGTTGGACATTTCCCAACCAGGATTCGTACACGTGTTGCCGTAGTTGTGTATAATCGCGGCGTCGATGCCCTTCTCCTTGCACCAATTGTCGTCGTCCCACGTCGTCTCCTGGACACATCCCTTGAAGCTTCTCCTTTCGTTTTCTTAATCCTCGAATGTTGTGACAACCATGGGCGAGGTTGATATCCGAGAGCAGCTGCTCGATTGCCGCCTTCAGCTGACAGAGGGCCTCAACGGCTGTCCATACGACCTGATTCTCTATCTCCAACGTGCCGTTGTGTACTCGGACTTGGGCTATCCGGATCTAGCCGCTGGCGATGCATACAGAGCTTTGCTTCTGACCGACGAGGTTGGCGATGAGAGTTTCGAATACCACGAAAAGGCCATGATGAGCTTGATGATGCACACCGGCGTCCCGATCCCCGAAGTCATGGTTTACGGAGACCTTCCAGACGACTGGTCGCCGGCCGTCATCGAGAGCTTGGGTGGCGGGGAAGAGGCCGCACGCCGCCTGGCAGGTCTTGCATCAGTAAGGGCCTATCAGGTTCTCTCATTAAGCCTGTTGCTCTGCGGGTGCCTGAAAAGTGCTCACGCCTTCTGTGAGCGCGGTCTGAAGCTGGCTCCTAAAAATACGGAGCTGCTCAATACCAAGAACCACATCAATACTGTTGCTCGACGTCGACTGCGTCGAGACGGTTTCGACATCAATGATCTGCCTGATTATGGTCTCGTACGTCGCGAAGTCTACCCATGGAATGACCACGAGCCAGATCGATTTGCACAAGAGTCTCTAGATGCGTTGAATGCAGATTTCAAAAAAATGGCACCAAAGTGTGCCATTCAAGTTGCAACACTGCCGGTTCTTTTGGAAGGAGCTAGCAATACAGACCATTACGACATTATCCCGACCTGCAAGCAACTGGGTGTCTTTGCTGTGGAGGATATCGAGCCAGGAGAAGTTGTTTTGCGGGAATACACTCTCCTTACGGCCAACAATCGCTTGAAGGATGCTGTGTGTGATGCCTGTAGCTCCGACCTCCCGCCGCTGGGCGACGAAGAACCGGCAGTCGAATGCGATAAATGCTATGACACCGTCTTCTGCAGTCAATACTGCCACGATATCGCCCAGGAGCGCTACCATTCTGCGGTGTGCGAGAAGGATGTAGACGCGATTGCGAAGGATCTGAAAGCGGTCGAGGCTGACGAGACTCTGTACCTTCTGCTGCTATCCCGCGTCTTGGCATTGGCTGCGCATCAAGAAATCCATCCCCTTGATGTCCGCGAGGTTAGGTATATCTGGGGGGATTTCGTCCCCACAGCAACTAATGACATTAACATCTCCCCCAAGGCCGGGCCGCCACCGGAATGGACATTGCCATTCTCGTTCAAGTACAACATCGAAACACCGCTCCACGTACTGGAGAAGATGGATATTGATATCTACACCTCACTCCCTCAGTATGATCTTTGGGTTCTAAACACGCTATATGCCAAGTTTCGAGGAACCGCGTCGGCGCGGAAGAGTCTTCGAGATGGCCGTCCAGACGTGGCGGCAGTCCATCCATACTGGTGTTTAGCCAACCACGACTGTGACCCTAACGTTACTTGGGACTGGGGTGGACGTATGGTTCTGCGGGCTCGGAAGGAGCGCATCGTAGGTGGCCGCAAGGGCGGTATCAAAAAGGGAGAGGAAATTTTGAACCACTACTGTGACGTCTCCCTTCCGGTGCAGCAACGTCGAGAGTGGGCTCGAGGCAGTTTAGGCGGATGGTGCATGTGCAAGCGTTGTAGAAAGGAGGCAGCCCAGACGGACCAGGAGTCAGAGGCACAAACATAATTAATAAGGGACACGAGCGGAATTCCGAGTCCCTGGGCCAAGGACAAAGAGAGATAAACGGCCACGGAAGAGAGCCTTGAGCCTTTCAAACTGAACCAGCTTTGTTTATTAATCATGCCGGCACGTCAAGCTTGTTGTTGGGGCTGGAGTCGAATTCAGCCGAGTTTGTGTCAAGACTGCGTGGCCAAGGAACGTAGTTACGACGAGCATGGCCAAGGACAGCTGTACCAGGCCGTGGCCCCGCCCCCCTCTGACGCGTCGATTCGTCGAGCCTCCGCAGGCAGTCGCCATTGTCCCTCAAATCTCAAATCAGCATGATCTACATTTTTCGTAGCGGATTGGATATGATGCTTGCATGTCCTACGCTATTTTTTTTTTTTTTTTTTTTTTTTTTATCAGTGTGTCTCAAATGCGCCGGAAGACCTACATAGCAAAAGGGGCCGTTGCATCATACCATAGATATACGCGTAAAGGGCAACGAGAAAGAAATAACCACATTGATGAGATTGCAATATATTGTATCTACGAATGATTCACGGATGAACACGACGCGTATATGTCGTGCGCAATTGACCTCAAGGACAGATGTACATGTACCAAGAGGTAAAGAACATACCTAGGTACCTAGAAGGTATGTGACGACGCAATAGTACGAGATATCGAGTTGAAAATGTTCCCAGCAATGGGCCGGATAGATATCCCGACACCACGAAGCATATCCAATGGTCACCTAGTCATTTCACAAGGCAATCAACAACGTACAATTGCCGGCTACCTGCTACACCCATTTCAAAACAGACATGCAAGAATGCCGCCCATCAAAGATCTTACGAAGGAGAAGTATTCGAATGCAAAGCCCAATCTAGTCCCGCAAGAGCACAAAAACTCACAGAGCGCCCATCACCGATTCGACCCGGGCAAAGGCCTCGGACCAACAATCTGCCTCCTCCCAGACCCGATCCCCTGCGCGCCCCTGTTCTGCGAATCGCCCCCCGTATAGCCGCTCCACTGCCCGACATCCCACCGTCCCCCGATGCCGCTCCCGATGCCATCCAGGCCGTCCCCGGAGCAGACAGCCTTGGCAGTCTCCTTCTGCGCCTCCTCCCACTCCTTCTGCCGCTGCCGCTCCATCTCCATCTCCCTTTCGAGGAGGGACTTGGAAGCCCACCCGCCAGCTTTGGTCTGCGCCTGACTCTGCACACGTCGTCTGTCTTCCGAGTCGCGCTCCTCGGCCGTGGACCCCAGTTCACGAGAGTATGTCTGGCGGGACGGCGGATGCGAAGGGGGTGTGTTGGAGGCGAGGAATCGACCTGTCCGACTTTGGGGCGGAGGAGAGATGTGTTTTGTCGAGTCGGGGAGGGGACGCGCGCTGGTGCCGTTGGGGGATCTGGCTTTTGGAGTCACTAGTGGCTCCGGAAGTGGTCGCGGGGAGGTCGTTTGGGATTGTTGCGGAGGAGGTGCAGAATGAGCCTCGTCCGGAGTGGGCGTTTCGCGAGGGGGTGACTCTGGTGGTGACTCGAGCGCGGGTTCTCTTGATTCCTGCTGCTGCTGGTTTTTGCATCGCTTTTGCAGATAGTCTCGCTCATCATCTCTTGTCCATGATCCGAATCGGTTTTGGGTCCGTTGAGGGCCTACGGCAGATGGGGTAGAGGCGGTCGGCGAGGCTATTCGGTGACGACTCCTTGATCGGGCCTTGTTGGAAATGATTTCGCTTACTGGACGGCTGCTGCTCCGTGTTTGGCGTTCTCGCTCGTACTCTTCTTCGCGCTGGCGTGCTCGCTCCAGTTCCTTCTCCAGTTCCTGGCTGCGGGTGTTGCTGCGCCGGTCTAATTCCCCCTGCTCGGCTTGGTACTGGCTCAAGAACTGGCCGCGTAGTCTGGCATCGCTGCGACCTCTGGCGCGCTTCCGTTCTTCGTCAAGCTGAGTCGCTGCGTCTTGTTCTTCCTTGCGCCGCTTTTCCTCCGCGATCTTCCATTGCCGCTCTTGCTCTTCCCATCTTTGTTTTTCCTTCTCGGCCTTGCATCGTTCTTCCTCGCGCAATCGATGCGTCTCTTCTTCCCATCGCTCCTCCTCCTGCTGACGCGCGGCCTCTTCTTCGGCCTCAAGCTGAGCTCGTTTTTGTTGCTCCTCCTCCTCTTGCCTTTTGGTTTCCATCCTGCGCCTGCGCTCCTTATCCAATGAACTGGGCACATGGGGGCCTGCACTTGTAATCTGTCGCATACCGCCGAAGGATATCCCTAATTTTCCCTGGCTGGCACCGCCCATGTATCCGTACTGAGTAATGTTCCACGCTGGCGCTGTAGATCCTTCGTGCTCCCGTTTACTCCAACTGCTAACAGGTCCGGGAGATCCAGACCCAGCAGTAGGACTTTTGGCAGGGCTTCGGCGCCCGGAGGGTGTGGCATCCCCCGTTCGATGTGGCAGCAGCACCGGCCTTGAACCATGCGCCGATGAAGAATTGCTATTGACTGAAGCACCGCGGCCGCGAAGGCCGACTGTTGGAGAAGCATAGCCGGAAGCCTGGGGACTGATCCCGCCAGCAGCTCCTCGATTCTTGGGGCCGATAGGTTGAGGAAAGCGGGTGGGATTGGCATCGTATGCAGCCCTGCTAAACGCGCCCAGGCACTGTAGGACCTGCGCCGGGTCTTTCTGCTCGTACAGGTCGACGGTTAGAAACATGTCGTGTTGGTGCAGGTTGAACGGCGGGGACTGGCAGGCGCGGAGGAAGTGCGAGATGTTTTCCATTTGTACGAAAGGCATGGCCGACTTCTTGAATCTGATGCCGGGTGATGATGCGCCGAGGTTTATGAGCCTGTAAGAAACGCGAAGTTAACATGGGCTCATCAAGGTTGTTATTCCGCTGGTGCCGCGAGTGTCGGCAACAACGAAAAGTCTTGTCAGAAAGGCATACTTGCACAGCGCAACACCGTCCTTGAGACCCTCGAGCAAATCTGAGGACGGCAACTTCTCTCCGAGGGCCTCCTCGACCCAAACACGGACTTCGTTGGCGGCGGCCGGGGTAAATTTGTCGAGGCGCAACTTGCGCAGGTCCTTGTCCAAGGACGAGACGGATGCCATGGCTGTGGTTTGCCTGCGCTTGCAAACCCGGGTGCGCTTCGTTGCTCGAGAGTGACCGGTGACGGGCTGGGTATCTGATCAGGATGGATTATGCAAAAGGATTGTGCAAGTTTGTATAAACAGTAAATAAGGGTGTCGGGTAGACAAAGAGGCAAAGAGGCAAGGAGGAACGGGGAACGAGTTCTGATGGACGCCTCCGTTAGTTATGGCGGCGTGGGCGGGCGCCGTGCTCCGCAGAATCTGTCAACAGGTTGGGCGTGGCAGTGCTCCGTACACTCCGCACAGCATGATTTAATTCTAGCGCATTGTTGACACCCACTGCCACCTGGCAGCGGCTGCTAGTAGGGAGACCCGCGCTGGATTGGAATTGGAATGTCCCTGGTTGCCCTGGGTAGGAGGGGCAATGGCAAGCAGCACTCTGTACTCTGTACGTGCCACGCCCCACTTTTCTGGCACGCGATTTACGCCCACCGCCAGCAAGTCGGACAATTTTATACTTGCAGCCGCTAAAATGGCACGGATGAAGCGTCTGACTTCAGAATTAGAACGTCTCGTAATTTTTGACGATGGCGGGTCTCGTTGTGTGCGAAAGAGCTAATCAATTCTGTACATTTTATTATTTGACCGTCTTGCTGATATGACCGACTTGCTGATGAGCACCACCTTTGGTGGTGAGCGCAAATCGCGTACCAGAAAAGTGGAGCGTGGCACGGTTAGTGGAAACAACAGCCACGCTGCGCCGCGTTGCGTCACCATCTCGTCCGTGTGGCGCAAACCTGCCCCATCATCGACAACGCTGTGATCACGACGCCACCTCAATCGATCTACAGTCCAAGGAAAGACGAAAATAAAAAAAAATCAAAGCCATCTTCCCACGACGTCCTCACCTCCCGCGCTCACCACCCTCTCTTCCATCCATGGCCCATACAACAATCGGCCCCCTCGCACGCACATACTACAAATGGAAAGCCCTGCGCCTGCCCTGGCGCAAACGCTTCTTTGTCGGTTCGCAAATTCACAGCCTCCAATACCTCAACCTCCCCCAGCCACCGTCCCACGTCGATTAAAAAAAAGAAAAAAAAAAAAAAATTTCCAAGGCTGACGTTTTGCAAACAGGCCATGACCTCCAGGGCAACACATACTGGGAATTCAAGCTCACATCCGCAGAAACCCGCCTCCGCCGCATCGTGAATTACCCCCGATCTACACACTACAGCCAAGTGCAGGTCTCACCCCTCTGGCACCAATGGCTCCGACACATGCGCGCCGAGCCCCCGAGTCTGGAGGAGCAAAGCCGTGACGTGGTGCGACAGCAGCGCATGAAGATGCTCGCTGCAGAGGCGGATGCCCGGTGGGAGGCCAAGCCGCGGGTCATGGAAGACGGGGCTTCAAAGGACGAAATGCCGAGGATACAGGCCAACTCGGAATTGGAAGCCGGGACAACATCGCAGCAGTTGCGGGAGCGGACGCGAAGGGGGAAACTGGCTGAGACGGACGGTTCGTGGGCAAAGACGAAGGCGAAGGGGCCGGGAGAGAATTGGCAGCCTGCCGCTTGGGATCCCTCTGCGAAGCGATGATGGCATGAGTCATGATGAAACTGGGTTTCTGTCGATAGTACTCGGGGGCTTCGTGTCCGTGGGTTCGATGTTGAGGTCAAATTGAACTGCACGAACATCGTTTGCGATGCCACAACATGACTCTGGAAGAGGCCGAGCTGTATCGACATCTCGAAGACGATTATATCGCAACCTTCTGCCTCAAACACAACATCCTGTCTGCATTGAACAATGCAGCAACATCATATTAACACCACGTGTGCATAAATATCATCGCCGTGGCGGAAGAAACATATACCTCATAGAAGGGGTATCTACATGTATCCATAGTGTCTTAGTAGCAAACAATCCGTGGTCAATGCAAGACAGACAACCCGCTATGCTAATGTATCCCGAGTCAAGCTCATTGTTCTTAATTCCCTCCGAACCCCCCAACTCCCATTGTAAGACGAGAAACTCATGATCCGAATACTACTCAAGCGTTCTTCCCGCTGGTGTTCTTCCACATGAAATGGTGAGGATCGAAGCTTGCCCTTTGCGGTACCCGTATACTTGACTCATCCCGCCGCTTTTAAAGCACACACCAAGATGCGGATTCTCTCCCCCGAACCAGCCAGCATCCCCTCGGCAAGCACATCCCCGGAATCAGCGCGCCCCTTGCCCGTTCGCCTCTTCCTCGCCTTGGCCTCCCTCGCACGAACGCCCTTCTCGCAAGCCTCCTCGAAACTATCCGAGCAATCCGCCATATCACTCAGCCAAAGCAACTGTATTGCGCTCTCAACCACAAGACTCAGCTTCGCGTTGTCCTCTAGCGCTACCGTATTCGCCGGCAGACATACATAGCAGTGCTCCAGCATGGACATGGTCAAACACCCCAGCGCGTCGGCCTCGGGGTCAACTTTACGCGGGTCCTTGTAGCTATGGGGCAAGAGGCAGTCGAACAGCTCTTTGAGGATAGTGACGTGTACCTCTGGCAGAAGCGGGTTCTCCCTCTGGGAGACGAACAGCGCAAACATATCGAGGCGAAGACTCTTGATGGAGTGTGCAAAGTCCTCGAAGAGCCGATCAAGCTCCCTGCGTTTGCCCAACGTAGAGGCAGCCGCGGAGAGGAGCTTGAAGAAGCGCAGGCGGAGAGGAATTGACTCGACCAGCCCGGGATGTGATGACCCAAGCGCAGCTGTAGAACGTGCGTCTCGTGCCTTCTGTGGTGTAGGCGGTTCTGAGATCCCCGATGACATAGACTCGTCGTCAAAGTAATCGCCGTACTGTTCGTTGTCAAGGTCCAAGACGTTGTTCCTCTTCCGCTTCTTGGAAACCTTCTTAGGGCCTCGAGGTTCCTTCTCGAACACTTCTGGGAAGGACGACGACGAGAGCGAACTGCCGTCTGCGAAGAGCGACTTGATGATTTTCTTCAGCGCCAGCTGCCCCCCACACGCATCTTGCCACATATACATGGCAATCATGGACCCCTTCCTCGCCGCGAGGGTTTCGTCCCCGTCTCCGACCTCTCGCCCTGTGCCTTGTGCTTCATACGCCGCATCATCCTGCCGCTCCCGCTCCGCCCAATCCATCTCCATGACATCAAGCATGAACTCCAGCCACACTTTCCAGTACCGCCAGCGCTTCGGATACAATGTGCTCGTGTTAAAAGCCCACCCCACCGTCGTCCATAAATCCTGACCTCGCGCCCATAGACTGCTCTGGTTGGCCATCCGTCCCCTCACGCGATCGTGGTCATGACTAGACTCGCCATCCGACATCTCGCTGTCACTACCAAAGCTGTGCAGATCCAAGCGACGACCCCATCGTGATGAAGCGCGGAACTGGAAAGCAGTACGAAACCCAGCGTTAACCGGCCCGACTACCACAAGCAGATTGCGCAAATAATCCAGCGCCAGGGCCGAAATCTCTCGAGCCTCTGGCGTCTCGGCGCGCGTTGTGTGAGTAGGATGCACAATGAGCGTGTTCATAATTGCCAAATGGCTTGGTGGCGGTATCAAGGCAGGCTTGGTAGGTGGAGTTCGGCGCGATATGCCTTGTCCCAGCGTGCTATTCAACAGTTGGATGGCGCAAGTATCTGCGAAAAGAAACATTCAGCTTGCGTTCCAGTTGGTATTATTTTTAGTTTATTTTGTCTTTCATGTTTTCTGATTGGGGGCCGAAGGAGTCGACATACAGAGTTGTTCTTCTAGGAAAATTTGACAGTGATCTTTGAGTTCCCGGTCAAGTTGTCGGGCCTCGCGGTAAGGACAGGGCACACCCTGCGCCGGACTGCTTGCCGTCGTTGATGCATGGATATTGGAATCGTTGGCGGTGTGATATGATGATGGAGATGAGCTCGCGCTTTTCTGTGTCCTTTTCATCCTTGCTATGGGATCGTGGCATCGCCAGCATGCAGACTAGGCGGGTGTCGGGGGGTTGTGACGGAATGTCATGAATGTACAGCTAGAACAATATACGGAGTAGGAAACTGGGAAAACGACGCGTTCCCGTGCCAGGAAAGTGACCCACATGATTCATGCATTACATGGAAATTGCATAAATATTATCCCCTTGGCCTGCGATAAGGCTGGACCCACCCACCCACCTATCTTGTAAGACCCCATCGGTACCTCCAGAGACTAGAGGGCTGCGAAGTCAACAAGTATCTCGTTTGGAGATCTAGAATATGTGGAGATTTATGTCCTATTGAGGTTCGTCCGTAGATTGAAGTACCGTTTAACTCCGCCATCTTGATTGGCTGATTAGCTAATTCGTGACCTAGCTATTGTCTCACCGCAGAGGAAAAGGATCAAGTCAGAACATAAAATACTGCAATGAAACCGTGGAATAGATATCATGTAGACAGACAATGTGGAATCTTATAAGCCCTTGCAAGCTTTGGCTTCTACGCGTTTGGGTTGGTGGGGCTGGTGGGGCTGGTGGGGTCGGTCGCATCGTGTTGCCGATACGCAGCCAAGCGGCTTCATTCTGTCACTTCACGCCACCCGCACCGGAAGACCTCTCTCCTTGCTAGATTATTAGACCGCTGCCAATAACTTTGCCGACATCTTGGGGTCTCGAGGACTCAATGCCATTGAAGAAGCAGTCTTTGCTGCCACAGACATCCTCGTGAGTCACTTTTATCCCGGCACCGATCGAAGTCATCTTGATACTAAGGTTGCCAATTCTGAACTGCTTAGTAGACACTGCACTATCTAGATGTTTTCGAGTACAAATGGCCTTGTCCCGCGTCCCCCTATAGGTGGCGTCTGATGCCGTTTCTCGTTCATGGCATCTTACTGAGGCTCCAAGACTAGACGTGCATCCTCCATACTCTCGTGGCTAAATGTACAATGGCCACACAGGTATGCGTTCTGCATTCTCACTGTGGGAAAGGCAGATATAGCCTGCGCACTCAAAATAAGCCCCTTATTCCAGCAGGATGCCGCGAGCTGCTCGGCAAGCACGGTGTTGCCGCCAAGGGCAAAAAATGAAGTGTTGTCATCTACCTCGCGTCCTGCCGACCCCGATTCTGGTAGCACCTTGGCCCACAACTTGCGCAATATGGATATGACTCCATTTGGGTGCCTAGATAGTAACACACTGTACTTCTCATTCTCGTCTTTCTGAGCCTCGTCGTCGGATACAGCACCGTAGCTCCGTTCCAATTGCAGAATTTGCCTTCGAATCGAGGAGACGATCCCCTGTGGCTGGTCTATACACCCCAATGGACGCGCCGGGTCTGTGTAAATTGAATGTATCACTTCACACAGTACTTGAGTAATCTTGGATGCGCAATCATCGGGAATATTGGTATTGTTGTACTGGAAATAGATCTTCGTCTCCGTAGGATGAGGCACAGTACAGATCCAGCAGTCGAGCACGTCGTCACAAAGCCCTGGGTAAGCAGCGCTCCCAGCGAAGGACCAGGATGTGCCAATCTTATCAGTGCCATCGTCGCTTACAGTGTTGGCAGTGAAGACGTCCTCGTCGATGTTCTGGTGCTGCACGACGCTTCCGAACCTGGTCTCTGCGGGCCAATGCATATATCGGCTTATTTCGGGCAGAGACGTTGTTTCAAAGGGTACAATCGATATCTGTTGCTGTCGAACCACCTCGAGGAGATCTGCAATGGTCATCGAACTCTTTGCCGAGAGCGAGAGACGATTGGGAACCACATTGATGCAGGCGCCGACTATATCCCCCATGCCATCTATCTGTGGGTTGCGGCCAAACACTAGGGAACCAAACACTACATCCGTGTTGCCCGTTAGCCATGACAGCACAATAGACCATGCAACTTTGACGACAATGGCGAAGCTGGCATTGCCGAGTCGAGCGTTGTAGCGAGGTAGTGTGCGTGTCTGCTTTCTGTCTAGGGGCAACCACGGCCTCTTCTCTGTTCGTGGGGATAGAGTAGTCATTGTAGCGCCATGCAGAAGCTCCTCCCAGAAAGACTTAGTATCAGAGCCAAACGACGTCTTCAGAGAGTGACTGATGAATCGAGAGTACGAGGTTGGCTGCTTGCCTTGTAGGGTCTGCGTGAGATACGCATGATAGAGGTCGTTGATGATCGTGGTCCAGCAGAATCCGTCATACTGAGCATGGGACATCCCGATGCCCAGAATATATCCATCATCCTCATCGCCATCATAAGATGCTAGTCTGAATCTGGTCAAAATGCGGCCGAGGCCGACTGGAGACGGGTCATTGCGGCCGAGAAGCGCAACGAAAGCCTCTTCAGAACTACAGGATCCTAGATTTTGAAAATCCGAGACTTGTTGATCGGGCGCGTGAATTTGCTGCACGAAATTGCCATTAATGAAATGGAAGCTGGTGCGCAAGGCAGCGTGTCGCTGAATCAACAAGGTACAAGCACCTTCCAAGCGCTTAAGGTCTAAAACCCCTTTCATCCGTATCAAAAACCACGCGTAGTAGGCCTTGTGTATTTTCTGGCCCTGGGTTACTGCCATGGTTTGGAAGAATGAACAGGGAAACATGTCGACTACATCATTGCAAGCGTTGACCTTGGTTATGTGGTTCCCAGCTGCTGTGGGAAGTAATGAAAAGGGCGGAATGTCTTCTTTCTCAGCATGCACCGGACTCGTGGTTTGATGAGAACTCGCATGGAGAAGCTTGGCCATTTGCGATAAGACTGGAGATGCATATATTTGTGCGACGGAAATGTTGTAGCCCTCCTTCCGTGCAAGCGTCGCTAACTTGATAACGGTTAGAGAGTCCGCGCCGAGATCGAAAATGTCGTCTTGTGGCCTAATTGACTCTTCAGCGCAGCCGACAGCAGACGCCCAGATACTCCGCAAGACAGCCTCACTGGAACTTAATCCGGACAAGGATGAAGCAAAAGAGCCCGGTTCCGGCAGTGACAAGTTTGTCTGATGTTTCGAGTCAGGATGAGTAGCCGACGACGATTCCTCCACCCATTTGGTGTAAGTGGCTCTTAGCAATTTGAAGTCAACCTTGTCCGCAAAAGAGAGCGGCAGGCGGGAGACTATCATCAAGACTCGCGGAACCATGTATCTCGGCAAAAGGTTCCTCATTTGCCTTTGCAGCCGCTGAAACTCTTCGGAATTCGGCTGCATTCGTGATTCAACTTGAACTGGGCGAGCATCGCGACCTTCTTGCCCCGGCGACGGCGACGAAGACGAGAGGTGAGAAGCCCGCGTGAGATAGACGACGAGCAACTTCTTGTCATTGTCGGAAGCTGAGAAATAGTCCACTGCAACGCCATTCTGCGGGCATAAAGTCCTGATGGCGTTCTCAATATCGCCGAGTTCTACGCGCTGTCCATTCAACTTGACCTGGCGGTCTTTGCGGCCAAGAAAGTATATCGAACCATCCATCTCATAGCGCCCAAGATCACCCGTCAAATAGAGCGGTGAGGCGAAAGGACAATCTGAGAGGAAAGATCGTGCCGTCATCACTTCATCATTCAAGTATCCGCGGGCCAAGGTACCCGACAGCGCCAGCTCGCCGGCGCATCCCGGTGGTACCAGCTTCTTGGGGTCTGTGGGATCTACAATCCAAACCTTGCTAGACATTGGCCGTCCGATATTCTGTGGACTGACGCCGGGAACGACGTTGCGGTGCACAATAGCGTCGATACATGCCTCGCTAGGGCCATATATGTTGAAGAGACGGACGCCTGCTTGGTGTGCGTTGACGATGTTCTCCTCACGAATCACCTCCCCTCCAAGACTGATGGCCTTTACGGTTGGAGTTAGTCGCAGGTCAATCAGCGAGGCCACTGCTGGTGACGTGCTGATTTGGTTTGCTCTGTGCCGGTTGATGCTGTCAACTAACTCCATGCATCCGCTGCGCTCGTCTTCAGTGGGAATACATAGGCAACCACCGTGGGTAAGTATCGCAAAGATCTCCAATAAGCTGGGGTCCCAGCTAAGACTGGCGAGGCCAAACATGCGTGTGTTGTAGTCGAAGCCGTACGTAATTGCTTGTTCTTTGACGGTCGCTGCAAGAGCCCAGTGCTCCATCATGACGCCTTTAGGCTGTCCAGTGCTTCCGGACGTATATATCACGTATGCCAAGTCGGAGGTCCTTGATGCTAGGTATGGCAGATTGAAATATGTTATGGGACTCTCTAGAGTCTTTATCGTCTCAATTAAGGCATCTACTTGGAAGACAATTGGTGCAGTTTTGTTCTTGCTCTGTATTTTGTCTACCAGCTCTGCCGCTGTAATAGACTTTTCTTTCGAGACCAGCATGATTCTGGCGGATATATCTTGAGTAATGTACTCGGCTCGCGCGACAGGGAAGCGATGGTCAAGAGGTACATAGTTGGCCCCAAGCTTTAGGACCGCTAGAATAGCTACAACCGCTGTGGGAGACGTCTCCATCCAGACTGGGATTGTCATGCCGCTATAAATGTTGCCTTTGCTAAGTTTCCATATGTGGCTAGCCAAGGCACTGGATTGTTGTTCCAGTTGCCCATACGTCAAGGACTCGGCATAACCCTCAATGGCCTGATGATGCGGATGTTCGGCGGCGATCTTTTCGATAATCTCATGCACACACACGTCGTCACGCTTAATGGGTTCTCCAGCCCAGCCTAAGAGACATTGCTTGTCCGCGTCTGAAAGCAACTCGACATCGCGTAGTAGAGCATCCTGGAACTCGGCGTTGACCAACTGGCGGATAACCAGTTCGTATTGTCCAAGAATACGGCCGATATGATCGGCAGATATGATTTCAGGGTCATACTGGGTGCTGATGACAATTTCCCCACTGCTCTGGTCAACATCTACTGCCAGAAACAAGGGATAGGGCTCTCCAAAGAAGATTTGAGCTCCATTATCCCCTTCCGGTGTCGAGGAAATGCTAAAGTCGGATCGGCAAATACCTGCACCATCTTCTCGAGCAGCTGGTCCACCTGTCTGGATAGAAAGGAGACTCCCAAATTGGCCATGGCCGTCTGCAAAAGCTTTACTTAGTTTTGACAGGCTTGTAAACTGGTGTGGAATTATGTCAAGCATGTGGCACTGGACGCAGTCGAGCATGGCGGCTATAGTGGCGTTCTGATAATCTAGTACGACCCGGAATGGGACCGTGTTGATGGTCGGGCCCCTGATGCCCTCGATTCCAGGAACAGGGGCATTTCGCCCTGAAAGCACCACCCCGAAACAGACATCACTGGAAGCGGTATGCCGAGAAACCACGAGTGACCAGGCGGCAGTCAATACCGTGGCCATAGTTTTGTCCTTTGAAACCTGGACAGCATTGAGTGAAATCTGGCGTTCGTAGTACGCCGTTGCGCGAATGGAGTCATGTGTGCAACCGGCCAATTCGGGGAAATCGGACATGACCGCGGCTTGCAAGTATTTGCCCCAAAAGTTGTCCGCGGCCTCAACGACAGAAGGGCTGTGGACATAGGCAACCAAGTCCTTGAACGGCACAGGCGCAGGCTCTAGGAGACGACTAGTATCTTGGTAATAAAGACGATGGAGGTCTTCCATAAGCAGTGGCAGAGACCAGCCGTCATATATCGAATGGTGGCAGTCGAATTCGAGGTATATTCTGCCGTCACGAGCCACGAGGGAGTGCCGATGTAGCGGAAGCCCATAGCCGAAGCGAATCGATTCATCCTCCCCCATCAACTTCAACCTCTTCGTCTCACAAAAATGTGCCTCTGCCGTCAAGACAACCTGCAAACTACCAAGAGTCCTGTGGAAGATGATTCTCGTACGAAGGATGTCATGCATTCGTACCAAGTTCTGAATGGCGCTGTACAACCTTTCTAGGTTCAACTGACGAGGCATCAGTATGCTGAAGTGGGCATGGTAGGAGCCCTCAACCCTTTCTGTAAGGAATATGATGCCTTCTTGAAGAGAGGTACACGGGTACACATCTTGAATAGAATCAAGGCTGATATTGAGCTCCGCCGCTACTTCGTTCCGCAGGCATTGTACCTCAACTCCTTTCGCCTGCACCAAAGAGAAGGGCTTATTCATATGGTCATTAATGGCATGAGTTGAGCTCGAAGACGTCTCCTGGATGGGCCCTTGGCGTGACAGTATGAGATCTACCATGCTAGCTATGGTTTTGTGCTGATATATATCACTGACTGTGACGTGAATTCCCGCTCGTCTGAATTCGGCAACCAAGAAGATAACCGAGACGGAGTCTCCACCAAGGCTAAAGAATTCTTGATTTGAGGCAAGCTGGAAATTGGCATCACGACCAAGCACCTTCTTCCAGAGACTAGTAACCAACTCCGTAGCGCATGATGGAGAACGGGAACTCTCGTGATCACCATTGATGCCAGGCTTTGCAAGACTCTGTCTCTTCATGTCATGCATAGCTTTATCGTCTTCGCCCGCGACTTTGTTATGAATACCATCATCCACATCATCGATAGTGCGGTAGATGTCCTCATCAGTCTCGCTGATATTGGCTGCCAACTTGCGGAGCAATTGGCGATCTGTTTTGCCAGAAGCACTATGTGACCACCTCGAGACCGGTAGGAAGAGCGAGGGTATCATATACTGCGGTAGTAAGTCCCGGAGTGATGCTAGAGTAGCCCGAACAAAAGTCCTCACATTGCGAGGGATATCGTGACAAGGGATAAGAACATCTTGTGTCGCCCGCATTGGGGTTGACAAGGTCTTGATCTGGAAGAAAGCAACAAGCGAGTCTCTCCCAGAGAAAGGCAACTTCTCAACCGCGACGTTGAGGAGGGCTCTATCTTTATCGCAATGCTTTATCGCAGACTCAATCTCCCCTAGTTCAATTCGTTGGCCGTGGAACTTGACTTGAGATCCATCCTTCCTGCCCATAAATTCCATACTTCCATCGCCTCTATATCGCACAACGTCCCCTGTTTTATAAATTCTTCGAGGCTCGACGCCCTCAAACCACACAACATCCTTGATAAATGCTGTTGCTGTCTGCTCGGCGTTGTCGAGATACCCTCGCGCCAGAGTCGAGCCTGATACTACTAGCTCTCCCGTACAGCCTACTGGCTGCAACTTTGTGTGATCCTCAGGGTGGACAACCCACAACTGTCCACCGAAACATGTCCCGATGTTCCTGTGACCCGTTTTGCGTCGTATTCGACCGACAGCACAATGAACTGCCGCCTCTGTTGGTCCATATGCGTTGAAAAGTCTGGTGTTGGGAGCCTCACACCAGACTTGAACAAGCGAAGCCGTCATAGCCTCCCCGGTCATGCATAGCACTTCAAGGGACGGAACATCGCTTGGTTGTAATATATTGGCCATGGTTGGGGTTAGGAAAGCCACGTTGACTTTCATCCTCTTGATAACGCCAACGAGATCAGTCAACCGGTTCTCCTCTGTCGGGATACACACCGTCCCGCCAGATGCCAACGTGGAGAATATCTCTGCTACACTCACGTCAAAGGTGTAGGAGCTGAACTGCAGAACTCTGAACCCTTCCCCATTCGCATAATCAAAGACACCGGCATATTGCATCATGCTCAAAGCCACACTGCCGTGCTCCATCAACACTCCCTTGGGCTTTCCAGTGCTGCCAGATGTAAATATCATGTAAGCGAGATTCTGTGGAACAATTTTAGGCGGTAGCATAGCCATTGATATGTTCTTTTCGTGTCTAAGTAACCCGAGAAGAGACATACTGACAACCAGATTCTGTAAGCCAGTTGTGCGAGGAATGCGAGCTTCCTGAGTCTCAGAAACTAGGACGAAGTCTGACTTGCACTGGTCAATCATAGCCCGAATTCGGTCTGGTGGGTGAGAAGGGTCCAGCGGGACATAAGCTCCTCCTGCCTTCATGATGGCCAACATGGTGATAATCATAAAAGACGACTTCTCGAAACACATGGGAACTAAGCTACTCGTGTCGACTCCCAGCTTCTGTCGTAAATGCCTTGCCAGAAGGTTAGATACTTCTTCCAGGGCCTCGTATGTTAGCTCTTGGTCATGCGCAAGCACAGCTATGCGGCGTGGGTTTGACCTTACGCTCCGCTCGAAGATCTCATGAAGACAGAGCGTGGACCTTGGGAGGACAGGACCGTTAAATGCAACCATCTGCTCATAGTCCTCGATCCTTGCTACATCATGGAGCAGATCGCCTAAAGAAGTACCTCTTCGGCTAGTGTCGCTGAGGAGCTTTATGATGCGTGAGAAGATTTCCAGTACAGTGCGTACCTCAGCTTCATCAGTTACGGCTTCCTCAAAGCTAGCATTCAGGCAAAATTCCCTACCATCGGAATTCTGTAGACATTCGACGACCAGACTGTAAGGTTGCGACATGGTGTCTTGACCAACAGCTTTGCAAATGCTATCTAGCTCATCTACACTGCCGACAGACTCAGTATTGGGAGGCTGCACCACGAGAATGTTCCGGAATTGACACGCCGCTCTCGTCTCCTTGCTTATTTGCTTGATATTGCTTATACCAATGTGCTCGAAGCTTGTCATAGCCAAGGCGTTATCTCGGATGCGCTGGAGGTATTGAGTTACCGGCTCGGTCACATCAACCATGACCCGTATTGGGACAGTGCTCATAGTAGGGCCTGCGATGTCTTCGATGGCATCAAGGGCTCCCATTCTTCCAGATACCACAGAACCAAAGCAGATGTCATAGGTCTGAGAGGGCCATCTGCTGACAAGTGCCAGAACTAGAGCCCAGGCCCCTCTTGCAACCTGCTGAAAGCCGAACTTGTTGATGACCTGATCAAGACTTTCATCGGCTTTGTATGTTAAGCTTACAGAAGATGTGCCTGCCTCGGAAAGCGAGGCGTGACTCTGGACGTGCGTGGGATAGTGCTCAGCATGGAATCCATCGAGCTCCTTCTTCCAGAAATCCGTAATGTCACTTCTGTGAAGGTTATTCAGATGCTGGACATAGCAGCGGAAAGAAGGTCGTAGTGGAGGGCTACTTCCACCCTCATAGGCATATTTAAAATCATCCCACAACAAATTCGTGGACCATCCGTCGTAGATTGAGTGGTGTCTTGTCAACTGAAAGTATGTGCCACCGCTCGAAGTCCTTACCAAGTCGAAGAATGCAAGACGAGTTCCCAGATTCACCTCTTTATGAAGCTGTTGTTGCTGTTTCTCTCCATGCTGATAGGGAAGCTCGTCCGAGGTTGTGATGAGCCACGGCACAGCCTCACCGGCGCAGACAACTTGTACGAGCGCGGGATGTCCATCACCGTCAAACACTTGGCACAATCTGGTACGCAATAACTCGTGTCGCTGGTACACAAGATCCCATGCTTTCATGAAGCGTTCCATGTCGACAAGTTGTGATAGTTGAAATGTTTCCGTGGCTACATAAGCACCTGGCTGGCGCATCGTCAGGGCAATAAGGTTAATTTGCAGTGGAGTGCATTGGTAAACATCTTCGATGTCTTCCTGTGCTATTTCATACGTTGCACTTATTTGTGAAGCATATCGCTGCCTGCCATTCCATGGCGAATTGCCATTCTTGACTTGTGGCTTTAGAGTCTGCTGCTCGCTCATATGAAGCGCCATGTTCTTTAGAGTCGGTTCTTGCAAGATCGACCTGGCAGGTAGAGAGATGCCATGTTTCCTGGCATTCGACGATAACTTTATGGCCGATATAGAATCACCACCTAAGATGAGGAAATCATCATCGTCGCCGATCGATCTGGGTTCGACATTTAACACATCGGCCCACAGCCGTCGCAGGATATCTCGCGAGCTTGACTCCGGCTGTGTCTTTTGGGCCCCAGCGTGGGAAGCTCCGTTAATATTACCATTTTGGTAGCCATTCTGAGTCTCTTTCGTCATGCCATTGGCCGATAATAGTGCAGACTTGTTTTGAGTTTCACCTCTTGGTGAGATAGGCATAACCGAGTCAAGATTGTGTTCACGGAAGATGTCGATATCCTTCAGGAGCTTTTCTGGGCCTTCACAAAGTTGAAAGATCGCTTGGATAAAATGCTTGGATATCCATGCCGCCTCAGTAGCCGAAGTGCAAGATTTGTCGTAGTTCACGTATATCGACAAGGTTCCATTTTCAAGCGGGTGGCAGTCAACGGTTAGCCCATAGTTGTCTAACATGAAACCCACGTCGACCGGTTCAATAGCAAGCTGAGAAGAAATCAAGGCTTGTTCCCAGACCCGATGCTTCGGTTGGATGACAAGCAAGGTTCTGAAGTCGCAAGCATTTCTAGCATCTTGCCCTAAAAGACGTATACTTGGAAGACCATATTGCTCGAAGGGACCGGCCTTATTGGCATGGGAGAGTACTTCATCCAAGTAGCGGGAGACCAGCACCGTAGGCTGGGGTTTTAGCCGACGAGGAATTGTGGCAATTGTTGGGCCTAACATAGCGTCAATACCTGGTATAGGCGACATCCTGCCTGACTGCACAACACCGAAGGTAACATCGTCGCAGCCAGTATACTTGCTAAGCACCAGACCCCACGCGGCTTCTAGCAGAGAAGTTAAGGGAATTCCGGCTGACTCGGGAACTGCGCATGACTCAACTAATTGTTCTGTTGCCTGAAAAGTCCTGTCTTTCTCGAGACGTGGAAAGTCGGTAACCGTCGCACCAGCCAGAGCTGTTTTCCAGAAAGCAGCCGCATTCTCTGACTTCTGAACGTCCTTGACAAACTTGATAAACGATGGCATTCTGTTTTCTGTCGTAATATATCGATCAAAAGCGTCGCTTTTGTTGTACTCTCTTTTGATTGCATCTTCCAAAAGGCGCGTCGTCCATCCATCACTAACCGCATGGTGTTGAGATATTACCAAATATGACTGATGTCGACCGTCGACGACTAGAGCAAAGCGTGTCAAGGGCTTTCCGTATTCGAAAAAAACTTGCTGATCTTTCCTCAGATATTCTTGCAAGGTTGAGTACTGGCGATAGATTCCAAACGGTAGAAATCCATCATTCAGCACCGCCTGAACAATTTCAAGTCTCGAGGTGATGAATATGCGTGTCCGCAAAATGGCTTCCTTTTTCCAGACTCGTTCAAGTGCAGACTTCAACTTGTCTTGATAGATGTTTCCCAGCACCTTGTAGCTGTGTTGCGCAGTATACGATCCTGGCTCCATTGCACTTGCAGCCATGAGGCCTTCCTGCAAAGGTGTACACGGATATACATCTACAACCAATGTTGGATCTACACCACACTTGGCTGCTGCATCTCTGACACATGCGTCTTTGGACAATTCCTCAACCAGCGAAAATGGCTGAGGCTGTGAGATGTCGACAGCCGTGGCGCTTTGGCTTTCCTGTAAGACGACAGTCGCTACACTCGCCATATCTGCCAGAGTGGTGAACTGGTTCATCTTGTCCCCAAAGCTGAGCGAGACTCCTGATTTTCTCGCAGCGGATAACAGTTTAATGAGAGTTATGGAGTCTCCGCCTAGTGTGTTTATAGTATCGTCTAGGCCAATGTGCTGGGGGGACAAGTCCAGCGCCTTGGCCCAGAGGTCCCTCAATACTTCCCATAGAGACGCTTGCTGCTGCTCAAGCCCGCCTGACTCAAGCCCATTTCTGTTGTGAACAGACGAGATAAGAAGGGTTGGCGGATGGAATGTGTGTTCCATTTCCTCGTTTCCCCCATGCTCATCAATCTCTTTGAAGGCGCTGTCAACGGTCCCCTTCATTGAAGTAAGCCGGCATGCAATCCGATGCAGATAACCGAGGATTTTGTGTGCCTCCTGCTGTGTAACACATTCCGAGTCAAATTCAATCTTGAATTTAGCATGTCTAGTTGACCCATCCGTTACCAAAACAACAACGAGGCCGTAGTTCATCGACATGAAAGTTTCCTCCTCAACCATTTTCAGTTGGAGCGCTAGGTTCTCCTCGGAGAACCCAGCTCTCTCTCCTTGCTGAACCACAAGTAGTGTGCGGAACGCGCATGCTTTCTTGGCCCCTTTGACATCCAGCCTTGCAATCTTCTGTAAGCCGACATGCTGGAAATCTTGGATCCTTCGCATCTTAGACTGGATATCCGAAAGAAACGCAGAGATGTTTTGCCTGCCACTAGCTCGGACCCTGAGAGGCACGGTGGAAATAGTTGGGCCAGATACCTCTTCCAATCCAGAAACATGGCGTCCAGAAATAGTTAATCCAAAGGTCACGTCTTCGGTTTGGCCATATGAGGATAGAAGTATGGCCAACGATGCAGCGGCAATTGCAGCAGGGGTCATCGCCTGTCTCTCGTCTGACCTGTCGTCTCCGCACTTTAGCAATATTGAATCCGCTGACCGAATGATTGAATTGGTTTTAAACTGGTGCCAGGGTGTGGTGCGACGTGGAAAGTCCAACACCTCAGTACCCTCCAGGTCATTTTTCCAGAAAGCCTTCCATACTTCATCATTCCCTTCCATGTTGCGAAGTTGCCGGATGAAGTTTGCATAACTTCGCCTTCCTGGACACTCTGCATCTGGATGGCAATAGTTATATGCCAAATCGCGTAAGAAGTACTGAACCGTCCACTCATCATACAATATATGATGCATATCGACTTGCAAATGCGTCTTGTCCTCGTCACCTTGATGAACATACAGCCGGTACCGGAATAAACACTTGTTACCCTCCAACTGCAATTGTTTGCCCGCTCTATCTGCATTTGATTGTTGCCTTTTCCACTCAGCCATCTTAATGACAACTTGAACAGTACTTTTCGGAGTATAAGCTAGAGTCGTTCTGAAAATTGGGTTTCGAGCAACAACAACCTCTAGGGCATGCTCGAGCTTCTCAGTGTCGATCTCTCCGGTCAAAGCATAGACCCAACGAGCCATATAGGCCGTTTTGGCCTGGAGATTGATAGCTGCAAGTCCCTCTTGGAAGGGAGACGCTGGATACACGTCATCAATGAATTGTGCATCTACGTTGCAAATCTTCGCGGCATCGGCCACAATTTCCTTACGTGCCTCGTTTGGCAGCAAGGAGAAAGGAGCGGGCGACTCCGACCAGCGCATATCAGCAGACCGAACGTCAGAGATTTCTACGACCGTGGCCGCCATCTGGCTGAGTGTTGGGTGTTCGTAAATTTGTGCGACGGTGATTTGTAGGCCTTGTTGCTTGCAGGCCAGAACCAATCTAATGGCCGTGAGGGAGTCTCCCCCGATTCTGAAAAAATTGTCGGAAGATGCAAATTTCTTCCTCCTTCCAAGAACTTCTTGCCAAATCTCACAGATGAGTGCCTCCCACTTGTTGTGCGGACATGGAGCTGGTTGTTGAGAGACATTTGATTTAGCCGCCATATATCGGTCCCGGTGCGCATCGTCCTCAAGCGCCGCTCGAAGCCTTTTGCGATCTGTTTTTCCGGAAACAGTCAACGGGATGGTTCTCACAGGAATGAAGAACCTGGGAACCAGATATCGTGGCACTTGAAGAGCTAGTTCTCTCTGCGCCGAGCCGCACTCCTGGTGGAACGTCTTGTGAACCGCATCGGGATGCATGATCAGTGACCCGGGCAACGAAGATCTGGATTCTTGCTCGTCCGCGTCTGAAGTTTCAAAAGGAACGAAAGCAATCAGAATAGTCTTCGATTGACCACGATTCTCTGTACTCGGACCACGTACTGCGTCCACAACGGCCGAAGTGAAAATGCCACCGAGCCGTCGGAGTGCATGCTCTGCCTCAGCCGGCTCAATGCGAATCCCATTGACTTTAATCTGGGAATCAGTTCTGCCTAGAATATTAATCCTTCCGTACTGGTCTCTGCTTCCAAGGTCGCCTGTCAAATATAAATAAGAGTCACTATCGGTACCAGCCTGCTGCATCCACAAAGGCTGCTCAACAAAGCACACAGCGGTTCTCGTCGCATCGTTTATATATCCCTGGGCTACAGTATGCCCCGAAATGGCAATCTCACCGACAGATCCAGTAGCTGCTAAAACCAGGGAGCCCGTGGAGTTTCTCTGAACTATCCATACTTGCCCTGTTACAGGTTTACCGATGTTGGTAGGATCTGCATTTTCATCTAGGTTATCAGCAAAGGTAAGACAAGCCACTGTCTCAGTAGGACCGTATGAGTTGATCAATCTCAATTTACTGGCCCATCGGCGAATAAGACTTGCAGTGGCCTTTTCGCCGCCTAGGTTCAGAATTTGGAGACTTGGGACGTCTTCTAGGGAGATGGCTTCCGTGACCGAAGGAGTCAGAAAAGCGACATTGACATCCATCTGGCGCATCTGCTCTGCACTTAAGCGATCGGTATCGCTTGGTAGGCAAATGCATGCCCCGGACAGTAAGGTACAGTAGATGTCCTTGAGACTCATGTCAAAAGCGAAGGACGTGGATTGAAAGACGCGAGCTCCCGGCTCAATACGCAAGAACCGCGCACTATGATACATGCTGGTGGCAACTGCAGAGTGCCTGGAAGCGATACACTTCGGTTCGCCAGAGCTCCCCGACGTAAAAAATACGACAGCAGTATCATTAGGAGAGGCATGATGTTTCTGCTCGGAAAGACTGGCAGCGGACGTGTGCGTTTCTGATAGCCAGTCATCATGGATCTCTAATGCGTGCTCTACTATTTGGTGAAGCTTCTGGTAGGTACGTGTAGAGCAAAGCGCGTGTTTCGATTTCAGATGCCGATTTAGGCGTTGAAGATGTTGTGCAGGCTGCGAAGTGTCCAAGGCGACATATGCAGCCCCGGTCTTGAGGACGGCCAACATGGCGATGATTGCTAAAGCTGACTTCTCGAACCCTAATTGAACTATGGTCCCGCGCCCAATTTGATGGTTATTTCTAAGGTATTGGGCGAGGGCTGTTGAAGATTGATCTAGTTGTTTGTAAGACAAGCGTTTGGGGGGCAGATACTGAACAACTGCGATATGGTTAGGATAGTTCCTCGCTGTCTCCTGCACAAGGTCATGGAGACAGCGGTTGATCTTTGCTGGACAGGCTCGCTGTGAGGCCAAGACCTGTTTTCTCTCGTCCTTGCTCATAATTTCGATGTCGCTGACGGGAGTGTCTAAGCCAGCATAGCTAATTGCAGCCAGAGATGACTCTAAGTGATGGAGCACCAAAGCTGCAGTCTGCTCAGATAGTATGGATTTGTCATGGTGAATCCTAACCTTGGAGCTTGCCGACCCCGATAGTATAAACTCCACGGTGATGGGATAGGTTCGAAGCATATCGGAGCTGAATTGCTCTTTCTCCTGCAGGAAGCCTTTGTGTTGCCCAGTGGCAGCACTTCCTGGTTGAACTACTAAGAGGGACCGGAAAGCGCAAGCATTCTTCGTGTCTTGCCCTATGTTTGCGATGTTCTGTAGCCCATAATGCTGGTGCGGAATCAGATCGCTAGACTCTTCATGAAGTCTCCGCAATAGCTGGCCGACAGTCATCGCGTTGCTCCAACTTACTCGACACGGCACCGTTAACATTGTTGGCCCGATTATGGAAGTAATATCATCCACTGGAGCGTCTCGACCAGAGAGTGTTGAGCCAAAGACTACATCATTGGTAGCGCTATGTTTACCCAAGACAATAGCCCAAGCCGCTTGCACTACTATAGTTGCAGTGACTTGGTGCTTCCGCGCAAGCTCGGATACATCCGCGGTAATTGTACGCGTCAGGACGTTATGCTCTCCCGAAAGCTCTCCATTCCATTCGTTGGGAATCCTGGGAAAGTCTGTAACTGTGCAGTTTTCCAGGTAATTTCTCCAGAAGAATATATGCTTGGATTCATGGTTGCTGATGTCTTCGACGAGGTACTTGATATACTTGGCGAAGGACGGAGAGCCAATCGCTTCACTGCTCAAGGCACTGTGGTCGTAAGTGTTCCGAAGCTCTTGGATGATGAGGTCTTTTGTCCAACCGTCAAAGAGGGCGTGGTGTATCTTCAAATTGAACTTCCATGTCTGGGTAGCCTCATCCCTAACAACTCTGCCTCTACACAGATTGTCTCCAAATGACATGGGCTCCTCAAAACTTTCAGAACTATACGAATTTTTAAGATATCGAACTGTGGCCTGCAGCAGTCCAACGCCCCGAATATCATGCACAACTCGGTTGCGCAAAACTGGAGTCTTCGCTAGCAATGACTCCCACGCACTACAGAATCGAACTATGTCAACATCTGGCGACATCAGGAACTCTATGACGCAGATGTAGGTATCTGATCTCCGGGCAGCTAGGGCCATCATTCCAGATTGTAGAGAAGTACAAGGGTAAATATCCAAGATGTCTTCCCGGTCAATATGGCATTGCTCCGCAACAAAGGCCTTCAAATCCTGCAGGCTGCTACTGCGAGGCGCTAGACTAAACGCTTCGACGTCGACATTGTCTAAAGGCTTGGAAATATGCCCAGCTTGGGACAAGGATAAGCTGAGCCCCCGAATTGAGTATTCTCGGCGCACTTGTTGCACGCTGAGATCGAGTCCTTCCCGTCGAGCCATGGAAACCAAGCGAAAAATAACCAAAGAGTCAAAGCCAAGCTGCAAAAGGGAGGCCCCCGGGTCTATAGCAGCAGTGCTTAGTCCCAACGCCCGACTACATATTTCGATCAGCTGGCGCTCCAAAGTTGAGTCTACTCCTTTGGATTGGGAGTGTTTCTCGTCTTCGATGGCCCAAGATTTTGCAAGTTCTGCGAATTCACCCTCTGAAGCATTCTCCAGCCACCGTTGGACTGACATGCGGTCGACTTTTCCACTCGAAGTCAGCGGAAACTCGTCGACTATCCACCAGCTACTGGGCACAGCTTGGGGGGGCAAACGTGAGCGCAGCCAGTCGATCAGGGTTGTTAAAGCTTCTATTTGATGGGGGTACGTGGGTTGCAGGACATTCATTCCGGGTATACCTGTTTCGACCAGACGCCACGGTCCTGAATTGTTGAGAGACACAACGGCCGCGAGTCTACCAAGGGCTGGACCAGCTTTTGGAACGAGGGCAGTACATTTTCGGGTGCCTGAATGGCTGCTAAGTGCCTCCTCAACCTCACCCAGGTCAATTCGCACTCCATGAACCTTGACCTGCCCGTCTCTCCGACCCAGCAGGCGAATGGTAGGTATCGAGTTGGGCAAGTGAGAGAGAAAACCTAGGTCTCCCGTACGGTAGAATACTTGGGATCCGCAGTCGACGAAGTGTCGAGACCGACTTTCATTGACCCCAACGTATCCACGGAACAGCTGGACTCCGGCAACGCAGATCTCACCAATTGAACCATGTGGAACCTCTTCAGGGCAGTCTTCCCGCATCAACACAACGTCCAGACCAGGAAGCGCGGTCCCGATGAACTGTGGCTCGACAGAGTGAGTCCCAGACATCTCTTGCACGGTGCACACGATGGTCTCGGTAGGGCCGTAAGCATTCATCAATCTCACTCGATCAACCCAGTTGTGCAAGATCTTGGCTGTCATGGGCTCGCCCGAGCTCACCAGGACTCGGAATGTAGGCACCTGTGCCGGATCTATGAGTGATATAATCGTAGGTGTGAGCTGGGCGTAGTTAACGCGAGCATGGCTGATAAAGCTGGGCAGATCTGCCATGATGTCTGTGAGGCTTCCCATAACCAAACAGCCCCCAGCATAAAACGTCATGAATAGGTCAAGACCAAAGACGTCAAAAGTGTACTCCGCAAACTGCAGTGTCCTAGTATACCCATTGAGAGCAAAGCGGTTTGCGAGCACTTGCACATTGTGAACAACTGCCTGGTGTTCCAGCATGACCCCTTTAGGTACGCCAGTTGAGCCCGAAGTGAAAAGTATATGGCACAAATCAGCAGGGCTAATGCCATTGTCGGTGGGTGGCAGCCCGATGATGGGTTGTTGTTGGATACGCTCTTTAGTTTCAGGTTCATCAAGAACAACCGTTTTGCCAAAGCTGCGACTGATGTGTGTTGTTTTTTGTGAACAAAGAATCAAGACTGGGCTCGAGATGGCTAGAATATTCTCGATGCGGCTAAGAGGAGCATCAAGAGGTAGCGGCACCCACGCCAGTCCTGCTTTGAGCACTGCGAGAACTGCTGTCACTGTCAAGGGATCCCTTTCCAGTCCTAGAGCCACAACTCCAAGCTTGGACTTGTGAATATGCTTGATATAAACAGCCAGTTGATTTGCAGAGGCATTGAGCTCCCCATACGTAATCGTCTTGTCCCGAAACTCAATGGCGACCCTACCTGGGTGCCGAATTGCTTGGTGTTCAAAGATTTGATGGAGTAACATTTTCAGTAAGATAAGCAGTGAGACAGGGCAAATGATTAGGGCGCGGCCTTTGTGTTTTGGATTGAGCTTTCGAAGAAACTATGAGAAAATTATTGATATTGACGGTGTCCCCCCCTGGCTCCCACGGTACCGTGACTTCTCCCCATTTATCCCCAAGATAGACCGAGGACTTCATGCAGAGTAAACGTTTGGTCGTATTATCAGATGAAGCGGTACTTGATGACTTGGCACTTTAACGGCAGTTCATGTGCATCTTCACTAGACACACACCCCGCATCGCCCCACATTGGCCGCATGTCAGAGCATACCCCGCATGAGCTATTTATTATGTAAGGACCCACCTAGGTCGGGTGCAACCCACCCTGGCTAGGTGGAGTCTGTAGATCACCCGACCTTTTGAACCCGACCTGACCTGACCTGACCAAACTGTGGGTCCTAGTGGCGTAAATACGCTCTTTTTATTGGTTTCTTTACTTCTAAATTAACTAGGGTCTTTAGATATCTATAAAATAGAGAATAATAACAATAATAATATCTAAAAAATCTAAGAAAATAATGTAAAAAGTAATACAGCTAATAAGTACTTTGTATATTTTTTCTTATTCTTTCTGAGTTTTTCTAGATTTTTTAAGATAATAAAATAGTAGGCCAGGGGTAGTATAGGGGTAGTTAGGTTAATGTGGGGTTAATGCGGGGTTGCTGTAGGGATTAGCTAATAATGTAGGGCAAAGAGTTAGAATCTTTTATCCAATTATTAGGACACACAGTTTGGTCAGGTTAGTTCAAAAGCTCAGGCCAGGTCGGGTCGGGTTCAAAACGTCGGGTGAGGTGTAGACTCGGCTAGGTGTTGACATTCCAAACGCTACCCATACGAAACGCAGGGGAAATCAATATAACAACGTGCCTATTGTGCGACACCTAAGCGCACAGCAACGGAGTTTTGACCGTACAGCAGCAACTAAACCTAAAACAGAAGAGGTATTGTACCTCTGCACCTATTTTACGCCTGGCAATTTGTTCTTCCTTAGCCTTAACGCGCACGCCGTTAAGCATAATACAGCACAACACAACTACATTTGCAGCATAAGACTCTCTATATCTAATATATAATAGTAAGAGGCTACACCCGCTCTTGCAGCGATTGCTAATTATTAGCGTATAAAGGGCTTTATTTGCGTTTTAGGCAGGGGGGGGAAATCTTAGGTTTAGTTGCTGCTGTGCGTTCAAAGTTTGTTGCTGCGCGTTCACAAGTCGGTTGAGGTGTGGACTCGTTTAATTGCGCGTAATTCAACGGGGTCGGGTCAGCAGCTTAAACTACTTATCTAGCCAATCAGAGACTAGATAATGTTGCACGGTTATATTCAACCTAATGATAGAGGCACTGCCTACAGTAATGATTGTTTATCAGGGTTAGTGGCTCTGTAAGGGCTTTATTTGCGTTATATGTAGCTAAAACTACAACCTATAAATCCGCTTCAACTAGTGTATAATGCTAAATAGACGCTCGGGTATAAATACCACCTTCTCTTTTAGGCCTAATATGCTGCTGTGCGACCAACAATCCGGTTTATGCACTTCAGGTATCTTTGGTGTAACGGGCCAAGTTAAGTAGAGGACAAGACCTGACGCAGAAAAGGGCAAAGAGAAATCTAAGCTGACAGGCCAGTCGCCTTTCAAAATTCATTTTTAAAGCATCCAGCAAGCTGAACGATCTGTCGGCAACCTGCTTCACTCTTCTTCATTCACTCTTGAGCGTCTAAGTCCGCTAACTGAGATGTCCTACTTTGCCTACGTCGGCTACGGCTTTTCTGCCTTTATTCTGTGGAGAGCTTGGGTCGTTGTCTACAGACTTTGGTTCCACCCTATTTCTCACGTTCCTGGTCCCTTCTTGGGTCGCATCTCCAACTTCTACCGCATCATATGGTTCATCATAGAGGATGAACATCTGCTTCAAGTTAAGCTTCATGAGAAATATGGTAGTTTTCTCTTCAGATATATGCAGGGTGAAGATCTGCGTCCAGTTCTAAGGCTAAAATCATGATTTTTTGTTCTCTAGGTCCTGTCTTGCGCTATAGCCCCAGCAAGGTAATCATCAACGATGCGTCCCTTCTTCCCGTCGTCTATAATTTGAAGGCAGACAAGACAGACTTCACGGCCCCCAACTTTGGAAATATAAGTGTTTTCAACTTGAAATCGCACCTGGACCATCAGGGAGCCAAGCGAAGGATTGCTCACGCGGTATGTTTCTCCAAACGTGTACATTTTCATCAAGATTGTTTCCCTCCCATATTCTAAGAATTGGCACGCATAATAGTATTCCATGAAAAATATGAAGACGTTCGAGAAACAGATCGGAGAGTTATTGACTCAGATGATGAAGTATTTTGCCAAAACTTCTGTCAAGGGGGAAAGTATTGATGCCGTGTTCCATCTCCAGTGAGTCAACAGGTCCATACTTTCATTCTCATAGTTAGGCACAGTACTCATCTGCTCTTTTCAGCTGGTTCAATTTCGATGTCATCAGTATGCTCTGTTTTGGAAAAGTATTTGGTTTTATTGAACAAGAGAAGGACGTCAGAGGCCTCATTCAGAAATTCACTGAAACGATATGGCTGGGCGAATTCCTGGGAGAACTTGACAACTTGTCTTGGATCGTGCGCGACACGAAAATTGGAAAGTATCTTTTGCAGCCCAGTCCTTCAGATACCAAAGGCATAGGCGCGGTGATGGGGGAGAGAGATGCTATTATGGCCGAAATGCTAGACGGTCGCCAAGCTAAAGTCGAACTTGCGGATAATACCTTTCTGTACAAGTTTCTACGGTCACGAAACCCAGATGGGACGATTATGTCAATGACCGACGTCAAGGCAGAGATTCTCCTGGCCTTGTAAGAGTCCCTTCATCCGACATACATAATACTGCTTGCATTCACTAATATTAAAACCTATTTTTCCACACATAGGCAAGCCGGCTCCGAAAACGCTTCCCTCAACCTTGCTCTTGCCATCTGGAATATATCACGGCATCCTGACGTCCAAAAGAAACTCCAAGAGGAGCTTGACAACGCCGAGAGGATGGGAGCCATACCTTCACGTGACTCTATCGTTAGTTACGATCAAGTCTATCAGCTGCCATACCTTGGCGGCTGCATACGCGAATCGCTACGTTACAGTTGCTCCATCACACAGATCGCTCGGAAAGCCCCGGCCGGGTTGGGAGTGGAGCTCCATGGAATGCACATCCCTCCCGGCATCTCTATCTCGACAAGTGCATGGATTATTGGCCGCGACAAGGCTGTGTATGGCGAGGACTCTTATGAATATCGGCCGAGCCGCTGGACAGAGGCCACGCCAGAAAAGTTCAAGCAAATGGAGGCTCTGGACTTTGTTTTTGGCCACGGAGCAAGACGATGTCTTGGGAGGCATGTAGCCATGATCGAGATATGGAAGTGTGTTGCAGAGGTAAGCGCATCCGTTGTCTCACCAGCTTTCCAATTACAGCCTCTAACACTACACAACAGGTGTTCCGTCGGTTTGACGTCGAGTTTGTGGACCCGACAGCCGTGAGCCTTACCAAAGTTCCCACAAACTGGCTAGCAAACTTTCGAGAGCGAGTCAAATAGAGAGGATTGATAGTATAGCTATCCAAGTCGTTATTTACCGTCCATCAGAGATGGGCTTTATCTATGGCTTAAGTAAAGATATTCTTGGTAAATGCAAAGCCTGCCGATAGCTGAATAAACATGTCCCCGTACGAAATAGCAGCTTAAACTGTGTGAGCACGAATTGAGCCAGGATGATGATTACAAGCCACTCTCCAAGGTAGTGGCAGCCACCAGCTATCAGCCGGTAGACTGCTCAGGAGCCTCTTTGCCGGGCGTGCTGAATGACTCGCCGTAAAACAAAACTGGATTCTTACTTCACGCCGTGATCGTCTCATTTCTGTCTGTTCGTCCAGCCTGCCAGGAACTTGCGCACCGCGCGGCCCGTGTAGATGTACAGGCAATATTCACCATGTTGCAATTGCCACCAACACCGCATTGTGAAACAACATGCATTTTTACGCATCAGGCTACGATCAGCGCAGAGGCCCAGTTGATATTCTGCAAGAATTCGCTCGGGCATTAACGTATATAAGGCATCAGGCAATCTAGCGGACTTAGTAAGATTATGATAGGTAATTTCCGCCGGAAGACCGATATAGTGCCCAGGGCCATCGTCACTCCAAGCTTGCATAATTAGCCGTGCCCCCCTTCGCTAGCTATTCTTGAGTCCTATTGAGCTTCCGAAATTCGATCATGCAGTCCATCCCCCTCGGAACCGCATCGTGAGTGCTGCACTGCCACATCAAGTCCGGCCTGCATGATGGAGAGGGACGCATCTCGTATTGTAGACACAGGGATGCAAGCAGCAGCTTGATCTCCATAGTTGCAATCGCTTTGCCCAAGCATATACGCCCACCGTAGCCGAAGGGAATGAGCTGAGCTTGGCGCGCTTTCAGTGGCGCGCTGTTCGTGTTGTCCGCGAGCCATCTGCCTGGATTGAACGCGCCGGAATCGGGGAACAGGTTCTCATCTCTGTGTAGTGCCAAAATACAGCTGGAAATTATACTGCCTTCGGGGATAGGCACGTTTGAGAGAGTCCGTCCTCCTGGCGGAACGATACGCTCGGCTCGCCCACTGGAGGCTGGGTATAAGCGGTATGTCTCTTGGAGGCAAGCTTCCAGCGTAGGAGCCTGGTTGTTCACGTCGGCAAACAACAGAGGTCCATCTGGTTGTGTAGGAAGAGCCATCACTTCGTCGCGTACTCTGGACTGCCATTCAGGATGCTCACTCAGAAGCCAGATTAGATACGTAGCTGTGACTGCAATGGTAGCCCGCGCCGCGTTGATGTTGTCGAGCAGCTCGGCGGCAATAAAGTCCCGGTCCAGAAGTGAGCCATCACCCGTTTTAGACAGTGAGAGGTGGCGAAGGAGAGAACGTGAGTTCAGGAGCAACGAGTCGTCCATGGCTGTCAATGTGCGCTCCCGACTCCAGTCTGCGAGGTCATCCTCTGCTCGTAGAAAGCTCAAGCGAGGACTCAACCAAGTCAGGCAAGGTGATATCCAGGAAAAGGCGGTTGGAAAGAGCACCCGGAGCGGACCGATGAACTGGAAATGCTTGAGTTTCTCAATGATGGTGCGTTCCTGGCACGGTCCATCAACGCATTGTGAACTATGGCTTGGCCCAAATACGAGATACGTGACAACATCGAAGCCAAACCAATCCGTGAGGCTGTACACATCAGCATCGAGTTTCTGGTCTATATGCTTCAGCACCGCTCTGCAACGGTTTTGGATGTATTGTTCGAGCTCTGGGAGGTTGTAGATTGTGGTAGCCTGGTAAAAGGCCGAAATCAACTTGCGTTTCTCACGATGCTCTGGGTAAGACTTGGTAGCGAACACTGAGCGTTGCTTGTAGCCCGTAAAGTTGTCAAAGTAGTCGCTCTTGGACCATCCATGAGCAGCCGCGTAAACCTCACGAACATCTTCTATCGTGGCCACGGAGATTTCATTTGGGGAGATACAGATGACAGGGCCGTAGCGCTGGTGCCACTTTACGATCTTAGTGTTGCGACAATATATAAGATCGTAGTAGGCCAAGTGAAGGCAGGTAATCTTGTTAATCCACGGCCCAGGCACATGTCGCAGCCGGCCTGAAAAGAGAGGATAGAATATGACCCGATAGATTACCATGCAAAGGAGTAAGATAATCAACAGAGGAACTTGGGCTTCCGTCAGGAGATGACCCATATTGAAATGTTCAATTGACAATGTCATGATATCAAAGAAACACAGTAGAGAGTGCACCACCGTGTTCATGTACGTGAGTATCGCAATTTATCTTCCGATCGTCTTGGACTGTACCCCCGAACTACTTACGCCGTACCTGGAACGCCATTTTTCATCAACCCCTTCAGAAGGCCGGTTGGGCACCCCATCTACGCTACATCCTGTTCTACCAAAAACGCAGATCAATGACGTACAGCATATAATGACAGAATTAAGGATGGGCTGTGGATTCTGTATGTCTCCATAGTATCACTCACTTTATTTTTACTGTTACATCGGGTAAGGAGTGCGGAGGCATTGTACTATTCCCTTGCTTTCGAGCTGACTTCAACCTCGTACCGACAGGGACTTCACGCCTATGAAATAAGGCCTCTGTAGTACACTTCTTCTGCAGTACACTTCTTCTGCAGTACTAACTTGCACTATTAAGACGTATACATAAGTATTTCTATTACAAATGGGTACACCGCAAGTCTCTCATCCGTAACAGCTCAGCTTAGCCACTCGTCAGCAATTGAAGGCATCGTCAAGCAAGAGTTCAACGGCCCACACAACTCGGTTTCTGTGCAGCTTTTCGAATCATGGCTCGAGTTAAATCTGAGGTGCTTCTGGATTTGTTGCTGCTAGTTCATTGTCTCGCCGGAACTGGCCCAAACACGTTATTGAACATGATTTAGCGTGTCATGTTTTTCGAAGGCTACCAAAGGTTACTTGGGATCATTGTCGCGCGCCGGAGCCGGGGGTCGTGGCGCCTTTTCACGAGCTAATTTAACAAGCGGCAACAAAGGTTTGCTAATAAGCGGCATCAGTGGCTTGGACAGATTCTTTTCACTAACTACGCGCGCCAATCCGGTTCCTGGTGACCCTGACCAGCCTGTTATTACTTTTGTGACAGTCCGTAACTCTTACGTAGAGGTTTATCACTGTGTCTGTACCGTCATGCAAGAGCGTTTACTTTTATGAGCTGTCGCCAGGGGTTACCCACGTTGGCGCGCGATGGCAGGTAACAGGTAGTTGTCTCTTCATATAGTAGGATCTCACCGCCTCATTTCCGTACTACAGGGTCTTCAACATCTTCGCAGCCTATTACGTGAACGATGGAAAGACGGAAGTTACGATTCTCTATCCTTACCCCCCGCTTTACATAACCGTTACTTGTTCTCCGGGTGGGTTCCGGCTTCAATCCCGCTTTTAGATCAACTCCCAGCCGCCCCTCGATGCACTCCCCTCTCTATAACCACACACTAAACACACTCTAAATATACATACAAACACCGCCAATAAAAGCTTCAGTCGAAACCCCTCTACTCCGTAAAGGTGCACAACATTGCTGTTCCCTCTCTTCCTTTACTTTTGTAGGACTAAATGACATTGATTGACTGACCAACTAACCGACCGACCGACCACCGAGTTAGCAATTACTACAAACTCTTTATCTTCCTTTTCGTTGTGGAAGTTGTTAAATACGCATCATCACTCGCTCTCTGCACGTAGCAACACTACTAACTTGTGCAATATCTGTAGGCTCTAAAGGGTCACTCCTACAAAGCAATCAACACTGTAGCTGCAGTAGCAGCGGTCTGTCACAGCCGGGGGCTCTCAACCTAAACCAAAATAGTCAGACCGGTTAATGTATACAGTGGAAATTGCATTTTTCGAAGCGAATCGGGTCTGCCGCAGGCTAGAGCTGAAATGCATTGATGGATTTGGTTGCCTCCAGGGCGTGCCACGAAACTTGGCAGGGCGTGCGATGCGGGGTGTGTCCGCATGAAAACATGGACCGCTGCAGATACCGTTACCGCAAGTAAAAGAAAATACCGCTCTCATAACAGCAACGCTCGTGTTTAGCCGCACCTAAAGCTGCAGCTCCGTATAGTACGCCCGTATACCAAGTATATACCACGTGCTTTGTATGGCATCACGCTCAATGGATGTTCCCATTCCACACCAACCAAAGCCTCCTTCCCACAAGTGACCCCGTCACTGCTAAACTTCGCAAAGCAAGCAGCAAGATGCGCTACCAACGCATGACCATTGAAGAGGAGGCTCCCGAGGAGGTGGGCGCGGCCATCCGTTACAACTTATCCGAAAGCGCCATAGGCGACAACACGCTTTCCAGCCTGGGCATTTCCATCCCCCAATCCCTGGTCCTCACATACACGGAGCACCAGGGCAGCAGCAAACTTCGCCAGCTCATCTGCGCCGCCTACAACTCCTCCCTGGCGCCGGAAGACATTCTGGTGACGGCCGGCGCCTCGACGTCGCTCTTCATCGTCGCCACCTCCCTGCTCAGCTCGAGTGATCACCTGATCGTCACCCGGCCGAACTACGCGACCAATCTCGAGACCCCGCGAGCTATCGGGTGCGGAATCACATTCATTGATCTCGACTTGGATGCCGGATTCCGCCTGGACGTCGAGCAGGTCGCTGCGGCGATCCGCCCCGGCGCAACGAAGCTGATCAGCATCTGCTCGCCCAACAACCCCACGGGGACCATGTGCAGTGCGCTGCAGATTCGGACACTGAGCGATCTTGCCAAGGAGAACGGCATTCATCTCCTGGTCGACGAGACGTATGCGGACCTCACTCACGCCTCCGCAGGCCAGGCAAGCCCGATCCCACCAGCAGCTTCTCTCGGCCAGCATGTCATTGGCGTCTCTTCCATGTCAAAGGTGTACGGGGTGCCAGGGATCAGAATCGGGTGGCTGGCCTGCACGAGCAAAGCGCTGCAACGCACATTCCTCGCGGCCAAGGAGCAGATCAGCATCAGCGGAAGCGTGCTGGACGAACTTGTTGCCGAGCAAATTCTGTCGCGCCGCGATACGCTGCTGCCCCAGACTCGAGCCGACATGCAGCAACGAAGAGATCTGGTTGCCTCGTGGTTGAAGGAAGAGGAGGAGTTTCTGGACTGGGTGTTGCCAGAGGCGGGGGTCATGGGTTTCGTTCGGATGAAGCGAGAGCCCATTGGTGGCGTAGGGGCATTCTACGAACGATTGCTGAAGGACCACGGCACTTATGTCGGGCCCGGTCGTTGGTTTGAGCGAGATGATACCTTCTTTCGCTTGGGCTACGGGTGGCCTACCATGGAGGATTTGAAGACTGGGCTGAACAATATTTCTCAAGCACTTCGAGGATAAAGAATGGAAGGACGAAAGGGGAAAAAAAGCCATAGACTATACATTATCCGTTCTGCCTAAAGTACAAGAGTTCCTGAATGCTTGATGATATGGTGAGCTCTCATTTTTATCTCTGGGAATATGTGCTATCTGTATCTGCTACTTCCTTTCCTGACTATTGTGAAACTAACAAAAGCAGGTCGACTTAAGCGCGAGTTCTTTACAAATGTAGAACCTCGCACAACAGCTACTACCGTAGCAGCGTGCTCTTGGCTACATCTCGCAGTGTTTGAATGTAAGTAGTGGTGTATAGTACTCCAATATTTACTTGGTTGGCGTTTAACAAGCCTAGGTTGCAAGTTTAACTGATACTAGCCGTGATTGCCTGTGTATTTAGTTTCTACTGATGTCCGTTAAATGCTGCTTGGCTCCAAGAAAGCACGACATGTTCCCTCATCAAAAGTCTATGCGTTAAAGTAGTTCTTCACGTTACATTACCCACTCTGTGCCGCTGAGACGGATGTCTTCTTTACACAACTGTCCGTCATAGTACACCACAACCTTCCCCAGTTGTCATACGTGCTGCGCTAGGTAACTTGTTCGTCAGCATCTACCGGGGATTCTAGCTGACGTTTCGCTGCCAGCTTGTCCAGCACGCCAGTCAGCCACAAAGATATGCCAAACAGAAAGCCCGCAGCCAAGAAGGGAATTCTGCCCAGAGTGATGCCTCCATAGCGCATGCCAGCGGAGAAGGCAGAAGTCCATAGCGTAGTGCCAAGCAGCCCTGCAATGGTTTCCACAATAGTAATGCCCATGTATAATCTTTCGACTTCCTCCTCGTCGCGTGTGGTGCTGGTGGAAAAGGAGCGGAGGGCATCCGTCAATGCCGAGCCCAGATTGTACAGAAACAGCGACACGAGGTATAATGAACGCAAGGGGGCCACCCCGGCGCAAATAATGCCGGCAATGTTCAAAGCTAGACTGCATTTAATGACGTAGAAATCCACGCGCTGCTGAGTCCTCAGAATTGGATGCAGGACCAAGCGGGAAACGTGTGGCAGCAAGAGCAACACGCCAGCATTGACGACTATTTGGAACGACGTAATGCCGCTTGCTTCGGCTAGACTCCAGGCAAAGCGCTTGGCTGCCCATTGCGGGAACACGAGCCGAACATATATTGCGGTTTCGTCGAAGAGGTAAATGAGCAATGTGACGAGGGTCAAGGAACTGCTGAGCAGTTCACTAAACAGGCTGAACGAGAGGAATGCTTCCGTCATAAAGGCTGAAAGTGTTTTGGACAGTGCCTGTTTCCCGGTCGATAGCGAGTGCCATGTGCCCTGCCTCGAAGCAGGTTGCTGCTCCTCGTCATCATGGAGTAAAATGCTGTAGTCAGGTAGGGAACTAGCACAGAGCGGACGCTTCGTTATGTCGGCATCTCGTGATGGAAATAGGAACACGGCCGGAATGATGAGAACGCAAACGCCGATGCCGATGCCGCATAGTAACCAGACACGGGCGTTCAAAAGCGCTGCGGCGAGGAGTGTGCCTGAAAAGCCCATGCCCATGACGAGAGTGCTCAGTCGATAGAGCGTTTCGCTCCTTTATTGTTCACAGTCAGCCGCCAGTAGTGCCACGATAGCCGGTAGAAGTGATTTGTCTTGTCTCACAATTGATGGTATGACACCACTTCGGCAATGCGGGCATAGAGGAGAGTGTTACGGACCGGCAGCCCGCCTCCAACAAGGTCGAACAATCCGGTTAGCCATATCCAACGAATATCAAGCTGAAAGAAACCTGGGACAATGTAAGCAGCCTGTCCAGAAAGCGTCAAGGTCCCAAGGGAGAAGGGTGAAGTGGAGTCTAACACACTGCCATGGAGTAGGCAGCCCCAATGCTCGTACTGCACAGGTTGGATAACATAATATTACGGAGGCCAACAGTCGACATCGATCGAGTATATACCGGCGTCGCTACGAGACCTAAGCAGGCAGAACCAATTGTATCCCAGTCAGTCGGTCAGCAACGCACAGGATCTGTGGCGACGCAGTTCGTACCCGCTAGCAGCGTGATTATATCAAATGTGCCGTATACCATGGCCACATCGGCTTGGAGGGAATCGGCTTTGCATAGGTGTTCATCTATGGTCCCATCCGGCTGAACGAGGGCAGGATGCTTGGTCCGATAATGGGCGCGGCAGATGGCTTGCTCTATCAGATATAACCTGGAGCTGCGGAGTATGGCATCGCCAAGTTGACTGACGGCTAAAATGAGTATCGCAGGCCACCGCGAGTGTGTCTTGGCGGGGCGACTCATGGCGAAGATAGATGGTCTGTATTTAGAGTGTGGTGGGGCAGCCGAGAGAGAAGAGAGAAGCAAAAATGAGGGACGAGAACAGGAAATGCCGGGCGACTCTGTATGGACATATATGGCGGGGATTCGCAGCGTTGATTACTGCAGTACGGAGTAGAAGATCGAGACGAAAGTACGTCACGTGGAAGAGTCGGTGTCTATTGGGTGAGACTTTACTTTCTACTGGACGGATGATAGATAAACCAAATGGAAGGCAGATGAGCGGTTTGGCCCTTCCAGACTCTGGTAGTCATCCGACCGTGCCTCCACAGGAATCACTTGAGAGGAGAGGGAGTTCTCTCTCCCCTTATCTTCTCTCTCTGAGAAACTCGTGGTACTCGAGAAGTAATCCCATCAATTTGCATCAAATGCCTCTCCGTTGCGCCATGTTTTCTCCAAAGGTACGTGGCGCAAGTCCATATGTCCATATGCACGGAATGCATCTGCAGAGCCTTACGGCGGTCGACCAAATTAACCAGAGCGCCGTGCCTCCATTGATAGAGAGGTGGGTGGCCGAGCTATCGCAGCGGTATTGTCGCACCTTGAGACATGGAGTAAGATGACCGAGCTGCTGCTGATATGATGGCGGCACGACAAGGGCGCCAAGTCGGGCGGGTGACAGGTGCGAGCCCACCCCTATTTCGTATGATGATGGCCACTTGCCTGCGATATTAACGCAACAGCTTGGTCACAAGTCACAAATCAGCTGGTTGCCTGGTCAGGCGTGAGGATATTTCAATGTACGTGCAAACGCCACTCTACCTCAGCAAAGTGCATGTATTCTTAGAATAAGTCAAGTTATTGTGGTTTATTATACCTAGTTTCCTAACTGATTATTGCTATTAATTGCAAAATTCTAAACATGCTCACAAATCTCCGCTTTCCGTACTGCGACGGAGCCCCATCGTCACGTCAGACATACTTAGCATCATGCAGGCAAGGATCGGGCACGCTGCGAGGACAGGAGCATGAATACTACCAGGTCTGGCCGACTGAAACTCAATGTGGCAGGACGACATTTTAACCACTTGGGAATTCAACAGCCCCTTTGCGTGTGGCAAGGCACCAACCAGATGGCTCACGAATGTCCTAGCAGACGTGTAGGGAATGCGAGGCACTTGCAATCATGCGGGGACCTCACTATGATGAATCCCAGCAATTTCCCGTTATACACGCACACATCGCAGTCATGTCCATTCAGAACTGGCTGTTGTGGCTGTCCAGAAGTAGCTAGCTTGAATGTCTCGAAGAATAAAAGGTGCGGGTCCACGGGTCCGCTCGGTGTCAGACTCCACTACTAATATTTAGTCACGGGCCGTGCCGCGCGACCGTCCAGAACAGGTGCCAAATCCTTGTGACAGTGAGGAGGGAGTGCACAGACGCGCAGCAACGGAATCTTGAACGCACAGTAGCAATCAAAACTAAGAGAGGTCAGTAATTTTGTATACTAGTTCATATAGCTTCTTCTTTACTTTTGTACAGCTTTTAAGGAGATGTATGGGTTTGTAGTTTTACTGCCTATAATATAGAAAAGGCCCTTAAGACACTAACGATCGGGAATTACTAAGAAAGAATCATGATAACGTGGAAAGGCCTTAAGTCCCAACGCTAGCTATATATAATGTGATATTATTGGTGTAATATAGTTAGTTGTATCAAGTTGCGTGCGCTAGTATCAGCTAGTCAGGGGTTATAAGACGTACATGCCTCTGCAGCAAAGATGCCGTTCATGATTCACTCACAAGCAGGTCACACGGCCCGCCCAACCTCCAAGCAGGCATGATTAGCTGCAGTGAGTTGAAGTGCCATTTATACATACAGATTGCTGGGACTTCACTCACAGTGAGGTTCACAGGCAAACAAACTAAAGCACTGTCACACCCCGCTAATCCTGACCACTAGCCAATTCGTGACCCAGAGTGCTTATGACTGCGCATCACAGGTCACACTAAAATACCCCGATTGAGCTGGACCTGCTTGCGTGACGAGTCTCGGCACTCAATGCACGAAACTCAGACAAACTCAGCGGCCACGTGCACGGGCTGACCTTTTCCACGCGTGTTTTCGGGCATAGCCAGGCTTCCTTCGGCCTCTTGCCGATCGTGCTACAGTGAATAGTGTTGTGGTAACAGCTGTGAGACACAGGGAAGTGCATGGCTTCTGTCTCCAGGGTATCAGTATTCTGTTCGCACCACAAATCACGAGCTCTCTAACCTGCGCAGACATCTTCGCCATTGTTGCCTCTAAAGAAGATTTAGTGCGGAGACTTGTGGTGTTGTCTGTGTATTAGAAGTAGGGTTTGTTGAGACTGATCAATACAGTGGCTTACGTAGAGGAGTAGCAGAGTTAGCAAGATAGGAGATGGCTATAGCAGATCGCATTGCTGAGGTGTGGCTGGTGCTGCGACGTCTTGGTGCATAATTCTAGCGGCTGTTATGTATGAAACAGCTAGCATATCTCGCAAGATGACCTAGCCAGCTGTCAACCAGGCGAATTGCATTGTGAGCTATGAGCTTTGCAGCGAGACTCGTCTTCTATTTGGGTATTCAGGGATTGTAAAATGTGGTCAACAGGCCCTGTTCAATATGATTGCCGAGGAGCGGAACATTCAAAGCCGGTAGTTAAGTCGCCCTTTCACCAGGTAAAACCGCCGCGCAGCAGGAGAAACCGTCCAGCTAGTCTTTCTGCAAGTAGAACAAGAAAGCTATAACAACAGCGGATGTTCTAACTGCCCAGCGATTTCCCATCAGAACAGGATTTATACGTCGGTCTACGCTGGTGGTGCGTTTTGCGTGCTAAACCAGCTGTCTTTACTTTGAGCAAACTGTCAGACAGGAAAGGGCTTGGGCTTACTTGTGTCTAGTGCCAAGACATCCACATCTTAGCCAACCTAGCCTTATGGGTCGTTGTTTAACAAGTACAATTGTCTCTCGCCAGTTGGCAACACGTATGGCAGTCGTCAAATGCCCTTCGTCTAGGCATACACCATCATACGCATCTTCGCAAAGCCATCGCGCTCAATCATCATAAAACACAGCGAAAGCCAATCGTCCTCTCCCATAAAGCCCTGTAACCACGACTTCAACTCACAAGATCCTCCACACAGCGCCCGCTCCAACACTCTCACCATCCCCCTCGTAATTCATCCTCTCGATCCACCGGTCCTCACTCTCAACAGCCCTCCTCTCCAGTTCCTCCATGGCATACAACTCCTCCAGCATGCCCGCAATCATCTCCCTCCCCCCATCGAGCATCCTCCCCAGACTAGACGGCCCCCCCTCAAAATCACATAAACCTTCAAACCTCCCCTTCCACCCTTCCAGCCTCCGAATGAACTTCCCAACGTCCTCCTTCCACCCATCATCCAGCCCGCCCACAAGCAAAACATTGTGGTCCGTCCCCCCTCTCCTCCTGGCCTCCTCCGCATCACGCACCCTTCCAATGTACCTCTCAAAGCGACGCACTATCCTCGCATACCGGCCCCCCGGCTCGGACAACGACCACACGTCCGTCATGACCTCATCCAGGATCTGAATCCTCTCGTCCATGTTCCCCGCCTGAGCCCAGCGCCGCAAGGCCAGGATGTTGTCCGCCTCAACGACAGACGCCTCCTTCTCAGCAACACTTTTATGAGCCTGGCTTATCTGGCGGAAGCGCCCGCCCAGCTTTTCCTTCGTGCTACATTGCCACTTGTTGTAGGTAGGACGGGCATCTCGGTGAAGGAGGTGGAGCTGAAGGAGCTCGGCTTGGAGCCTGCTTGTCTCGGCCGAGGCGGCGATGTTGGCGGGGAGTTTGGAGGGCGAGGATGGAGCGAGGATGGCCGACGTGAGCGGTTTGGGGGCCCGGCCCTTTGCAGGGGAGTAGTGCTGCTGGAGTGCCGAGAAGGCTGGGCGGAGGCGTGGCTTCGCTGGCGGCGGCGTCACAGACTTGTCCGCCGAGGCGCTTCGCGGGCGGACGGGCTTCGAGGCTTGGTCGCGGGTTGGCGGTCGGAGAGATGGAGCGGCTGTCACTGTGCTCTTAGCGCGAGTGTGCGTCGATGGGACGCCGGCGGGTGGTGCGGTCGGTCCTCCTGCGGAGATGGGACGCGTTCGGCTCGTGGTCGGCCTGTTGGTGGTGGTCAGTGGCGGGTAGCGCCTCTCCTTCGTGACGGGCTCCTGGGCTGGGACATGTTTCCTCGATAGAGACGGCGGTTGGCCGAGATCTGCGGATGTCGGCCGTGTGTCGCGTGAGCTGGTTGACGATGATGGGACGCACACCGACGTCGGGCGTGTGGAGGGCTTGACGGGCAGGCGGCTGGGAGATCCGCTGCGAGACGAACTGGTCGTCGAGTCCGTCGGCTCCGGCAGGAGTGGTTTGGCGGGCTTGCGCAGAGACCGCGTCCGCTGGAGAGAGGACGACATGGCTGCACTTCGCGGGAGGCTGGCCGTGGATTTATGTCGGAGTGGTGACCCCGAGGAGTTGGAGGCATGGGGTTGGAGACGGTGACGCTCACCTGCAGCCGGCGGACCCACACGACGGCCCTTGTCTCTTCATGTTGGTTGTGGCTGAGGGACTTAGGACAGCTGTTATCTATGGAGTACGGAGTACGATTCCATATATACGTGTCGAATACTCCGTAGTTAGTCAAATAGTTCGCGAAGCTCGGGTAGTACTGTGCCGTCGCCACGCAACTTCCAGCCAAGCATCATGACGACAACACGCCCGAGGTTCTCCCTCTGAATAGAGCTGGTTTGATATTAGAGCTCAACTGACAGGCAACTACTTCATCCCCAGTGATACGATCTAGCACTGTACTGTAGAGGCGCTATTTAGCATTTTGGTCTTGATTCCAGCGCCCGTACGACGGACCAATTTATAAGCTAATCAACCTGAAGCCGTAAACCTAATGTACCGATGCTTGCGCTAGTGTCCTTGTTCGCGCATCTTCTTGCTGCGGATCCAGGACCAGTCAAGTCAAATAGGAATGAAAATTAAGAGCCGACCATGAACTTCTGCTGGCCGTGTAGCGACGGGTATATCCCTACCCTCTAGACCAAAACCGTTATATGTTTCCTGCCTGTGTCCACGTTCCTCATTATGTCCCCATCTTTACACATCACAATCAAATAACTCATACAAGGATTCCATGTCGCTATACCGCCTTGTCCTCCATCGCTAGAGGCCTTCAGATTCTGTAAAGGCCAGAAAAAAAGATAAAGCTTACAAAATAATGGGGTATGAAAAGAAAGTACAAAGAGGGAATTTGATTTTCAAAGAAAGAGAAAGAGGTCCCCGAGGCTCGCTGATCAGAATAATATATCTAGCCCAAAGACAGATCCTGGTCGTGAGGTGGATGACGGATTCGAAGGAGTGTTAGTGCCAAGCTGATCTACGAGGCTTTGCAGAACTCTCTGGTGCTTGTTGAGCGCTTGCACACAGGTTTCGCAAATCCGCAAATGACAGAAATTGCAGACCCAGCGGTCCTCCGCGTCGGCCCTGGCACACGTCTGACAAGTGAGCGGGTAATTCCGATTTAATCGACGATTCATGGTTCGATGATTCTGAAAGCAGTCGAAGTGGGATTGACTCAGTGGCTGAGAGGCAATAACGGTCCCGGCTTCGATAGGCTTGTCTGTTTGAGTCGGGAAGTACGCTGCCCTGGGATCTGGGTTCTCATTGACCTTCATTTCTGCATACAGCGTTCCATCGCGACCACGGTACATTGTTCCATGAGTCTCTGAATACACTATCCGTGGATCAGACAAGCCAGAGACTGTTCCAGGGTGTCGAGGGGAAGCAGTCACGATACCCAACCCGTGAGATCGAGATGGTGAGCTGCCTTTCGATGCCGAGTCGGGTGATGCACTACTTCTCTCATTGGGAGACAAAAGCGGCCGTCTCGTCGCAGGAGAAACACCTTGGGCGGGAAGAGATGGTCCACCCCATCGCAAGTCCTGTAGGCTCGTGGCCAAGCGAAGGTTCGGAGCCGCAGCAGGTAGCCTCAGTTGAAGAGACGGATTAATCCGCATGGAGCCGAATGACGCTTCAGATTTGATTTCTGGTTTCTGTGGTTTCTGGAGCAGATCGCTCGATGCATCTGTAACCTTGAGGCCTTCTTTTGGCGACGCTGAGGCCGAGAGGGGCGAAGCTGGCTTGGTGACATTTTGTGGTTCCTGCGGCAGATTGCTCGATGCATCTGTAACCTTGAGACCTTCTTTTGGCGACGCTGAAGCCGAGATGGGCGAAGCTGGCTTGGCGACAGTATCGGCCAGCGAAGGCGGAGGAGCGATATCTCCTTTTCTGTATTCGGGTGTGGGAGGTCGCCTGCTGTGAGTTCGCACCGGGAAACTCCTCGTCTCTGACGCTTTTAAACCTTTCCTCCCCGATTCCAACTTTTCCTTCAGATGGCTCAATTTCGAACCAGCACTACCCATCGGAGTGGTCGTGTCATCAGCCTGAGACTGATCCTTGGCGACTGGTTGAATATCGCGTCCCGACAGGCCGGCGACAGGCGGCTGTGGAGGACTCGCCTGCTTGCGCTCCTCTGCTGCAGTCTTTAACTCGGTGCCAGTGTCGGAGGCTGCCCTGATGACAGCTGTTTGGATGGAGGAGGCGGAGGTAGTGCAACCATAAGAGTAATTCAGCTTCAGGTCTGGTAGTTGTTTGTTTCTCTCAGCGGTCGAAGGTCGGCGTTTCCAAATCTCGTGCCGTGAGGATGAGGTTTGCTCGACTGCAGGAGCAAAGGGCAGAAGCCTGGGTTGTGAGTTGGGTTTGTCACGCTGTTCGGCCTTGGGAGGTGGCGCGGGGCGACTTCCATGGTTCGAGCTCAACAGATGGCTGGTATCTCTTGCTGTCAAAGACTGTGTGCGAGGAGCGTAGCTTCCGCCGACTGGGGGATTTCGTGTGGCGGGAGAAAGGTTTTCGGAGTCAGAAGAACTATTGTTTCCTGTGCTCACCGTGGTGCAAGTGCTTTCAGACATGGGGGCATCGGGCTCGCGTGAATATGCGGACAGCAGACTGGATAATGAGTCCGTAGGAGACGGTTCGGGAGGGACAATCAAGGTAGGCTGTGGAGGAAGTTGGAGAGCGCTGGCGCCGACGGGACCCCTTGATATCGTCATTGATTTAGTTGACAAATCGATGGACGGCGGCGAGTTCGCACTGGTGAGAACTTCGTGAGGCGTGCTGTGTTTCGGCGCTAACGAGCCAACAGGTTTTCTGGCTATGCTCTTTATGCTGTTGGTGCCATCACTACCTTGGAATTGGGCAGGGAGAGCAAGGAGATCCGGGAAGGCAGGAAGCTGAAGCTCTGGTAAGTCTTTGGGGACGGGAGGAAGAGGCAGGTCGTCGTCACTGGTGGTGATGGGGATGGGCGGCAGAGCTTTTGAGAATCTCGATCGTCCACCAGTGCGAGCCTCGCCCAGCCCGTTCTGCAAGCTCAGCATGTCGGACAAGCTAGGTTGGAACTCAAATCAGCAAGTTGTCACGCCCCGGGCTCGCGGAGATTTGCGCAGATGCGCCTTTTCCCAGGTGGCGCCTGCGCCGAAATTGGGTTGGGTGGTAGAACGAAGCAATTAGAGTCGCAAAGCGGGTGTTGACGGTGCTTCGACAGGACAAGACCTGAACTGCGGATTCAATGCAGCACGAAGAGTCGCGCGACGACACGAGCAAACCAGAAGTCACGACGAGAGGTTCTCGAGCGTCAGGAGTGTTAGGCTCAGGCTCAGGGAACCGGGGGGGGGGGAAGAGAGAAGAAGGGGAGATGAAGGGAACAGATTCTTGTTTTCTTCGTTCCTGGGATGAGCCGTGGCCGTAACGGATGGGACGAGCAGTCGAGTCAAGTGAAGCAGTCGGGTTGCGACGAAGGGAGGGAAAGACTTGGATGGACGGCTTAATGCAGGATTTTTGACAGCCATGGTACAGAGTACCGAGAGAGCACGGCTGTGTTTTAGGTGTTATTGATTAGAGCCCCCCCCCCCCCCCGTCATCTCTCGTCATCTCTCGTCATCTCTCGTCTCACGACCGATGGATCGCTGGCGCATGATGCAATCAATGCCATCTGATGACGGGGCATAGGCGTGGTGGGTACAGGGGCTACTACTGGGACACGAACGGGCGCGACGGGCATGACGGGTAGCCGGACTGCTCAGCCAATGCAGTCTCCAGCTGGTTGCACTGGCGTGCACTGCGCCTATGGATGGGGCCTTGGCGACCTGGGACTGGCATGCGCTAGTTACCAGAAGGGATTGAAGGCGCAGCTGGCGTGTCCCCCCCTGGCCCCCGGCCTCTACATGCAAGGTGCCGAATCGGGCAGTGGAGACAGCTTGAGGTGAGACACTATTAGAGTGCAATGCAAAGTGCAGTGCAGGCCCAAAAGACGGTCCCTCGGTTCCTCCTCCAGCCTCGCCTCCCCTCGCCTCGTCTCCCCACTGGTCTGCCCACTGGTCTGCCCCGCCAGCCCCGCCGCAGGCCAACAGATCACATCCTGTTCATTCAACTTGGATGCAATTGACATTTGATTGTCGGACTTCAGCATGTGCTGACCGGACCGACATGAGCTCGCTCGCTCGCTGTCTCCGACCACTTGGGTTTGTGTATGCCGAAATGGGTATTGACAGCACACAGCATGGTTCTGCGCCACCTTCTGCGCGAGCGGTCTTCCCGTGCGGGGTGCATAGATGCACACAATTTGCAATTTCAATTTGTGTCGAGTACTCTGTCCAGTCTGTACTGGTACTCCCAGACGGATTCAGTCAATCGGTAAGACAAAACAAATGCGTGGGGCGGGGGGGCTGACTTTGCGTGCCACTGGCGGCGACTCGCCAAGACTTCAACTTCTCAACCTCGCCGACTTGCCCAACTGCGGCCATTGGCGCATTTAACAGACCGACCCGGACTTTTCCTTCTCACAGTGGCTCAGAGTGTCATATCCCAATCGCCCGAGTACAGCGTCCTTGAAAAAAAGGAAAGAAAAGAAAAGAAACGGCACGGCACGACATGGCACGACACGACACGACACGACACGACACGACACGACACGACACGACACGACACGACACGACACGACACGACACGACACGACACGACACGACACGACACGACACGACACGGCAAGGAATGGCCACGGGTTGCTTCACAATGCGTGTCGGAAGTGCATATCATCATTACATGCTGCCAATTACAAAGAGGCAGCCCCGGGGTCCGGTCTCTGGCCGCGCTGTTCGGCCCTTGATATGAAGTTGTGCGAAAGGCGCCCTTGGGGTCAATTGAGTTTGTTGGGTGACTCATTGCTGGCATCCCTCGCCTCGCAAGTGATTCGGTATCCAAGCCGGCACGAGAAGCAACACGAGATGAACGGGAAGAGAACCTTTATCAGGATGTGGGATGTGTCGCCATGGGTAGACACAAGTGCGTGATAACTCCGGGAAGGCCGCGCAAAGCTTGAGTACAAAAGTGAAGACAGCTACTCCGTATGTGACTGAGCCACGGAGCATACTGCCTCAATCTGTCTCAGGTGCGCTGTCTGCGCCAGAGTTCCTTTCACCCTTTCTCGTGGTTCTCTTGGAGAGAAGGAGGGAGGGGGGGGGGGGGGATGGATCATGGTGTCAGGTGTCGAGACAAGTCATTTTGCTAATCCCATTTGTGAGGTTCCCCATGCCAGCAAAACCGGTGCGGGATCCAAAAATAAGTTTATTAAAAGTTTCTCTGGATGCAGATGCGGATGCAGATGCGGATGCACATATCTGGAATTCATGGGACGATTCTATTTTGATGGTGATGGGGCCAGTAATTGATCACGGGTGTTCCCATCACATTTAGATCCCAGCGGTACAGCCTTATCGTACGATTTGTACGGAGTAAGTAGCCGGTGTGATCGTGACGCTTGAATCCACATGTCGGCCTGCAACGGGCTCACAGGGCAAAAGGGAGTGAAGTGGTCGGAAGTGTCTCGGATGGGTCTGGCTCGAAGCGAAAAATAAAAATAAACATCTACAAACGGCCGCTAGTAGGGGGAGCGATGCTCGTGACGAATGTACACGAGATTGAGGACAACGCGGAGTATCCCGGTACCGCGTGGTATTCGATGGCAACTTTGCATTAAGAATACCACATGCACTTACCCTAGCATACTATACTTGTACTGTAGCTACGTACAGTACATGTACGGCTCTGATCCACGAAACGTAACTATGTTAGTCCCGTTTTTATAAGTACTTTTTTGCGTGTAGGGTCCCGCAAAAAAAAAAACACTTTATACTATCTAGGCCTATATAAGGCTAAAGTAAGAGCTAAGTTATTTACAGCACTAACTGTACACCTACTTCCAATTAGAGACCTAGTTAGTCTCTAAAAAAAAACAGCAAAAAATAACTCTAACTTAGCATGTAAGCCTAATATATGCATCTACGCGGGCCTGGCCAGAAAGATATATTATGAACAGGGGCTGTTGCAGCATTTATGAAAAGTGGACAACATTCTATAACTTTACAGTTATTCATACGAGAAAACGGACCTAAAAATAGCTAGCGTGTCTTTTGTGCCGCCTTTTATGCAGAGACTCAGCGGTCGCTCAGCGCAAATACAGCCTGGTCGGCAAGACCAAACTGTCGCTTCTCATAGTCTCGAGCATGCGACAAGTCTGGCCGCAACAGACAGATGACCCCCCTTGCCTCCCTTTATCGCCGCGTAAGGGACTCGTGACTACCTACCTCTCTGCCTGGTAACGGCGTGAAAGAGGGAACCGCCCTTCGCAACATGGTCGTTTGGCCGAGTCGGCTTTCAAGGTCGGCAATCCCGGCAGCCTGAAACGGCGGGGACACACGGATCGACCTCGAGCGTAGTGGACTTGGCGGGAAGAGTAACCACAGTATGTAAATCCAGGCGTTAGAAAGTCGAGGTTGTGCGCTCGCTTGCGAATCCCGTGGTGTCAATGGCCGAGAGATGATGTTCTGCCTCCGGCTTTGCCATCGTCTCGGCGATGCGCGTTTCACAGCAGCGCAGACGGACAACCAGTGCGGCATGGGAGGCAGAGAGGCATCAAGCGCGGCATATGGCCTGGGGAAATCAACAGCAGACTTTGGCATGCACGTAATTAACTGCCTGTCACGCAACGGAACGGAGGACAGACAGCCTGTGGCCAGGTTGATTGGCTGGAATGGGCCAAGTTCCAACTTGGCCACAACCTGTCGTTGCGCGGCCGCAAGAAAATAAACACTCACTCCTCGTCTCAGTCGGCTTTACGGGATCCCTTGGGAGCCAGGTTGTGGCCTGGCCTTTCATCTAGGCATGGAGACCCGCGTTGGACTCGGGGCCACGGGGCCGAATAACACGGGGCTGCAGCCGTTCGCCGTCATTCGAGGCCAGATGGCCGGTACATATCCTCGCTAGTTCTGTGAATTGACGTAAAGGGTCACGGCGATAGCCCGTGGAAAAGCTAAATAACACCAGACGTCTTTGGCGGACCTGCTGGATCCTTGACATTGGGGGTGATGCCCTCGAGGAGCCAGGATGGACAACCCGGTGGTTGCCAAGATGCATCCGCTATTCATGTCAGCTCTTCCCCGGCGGACCGTGTGACAATCGGGAGCAAGGTTCAAGACACAGTTGTGGCTCCATTGACTTGATTGCATAATTTCTGGCAAATATTACGTCTATTAGAGCCTCTAGTGAATAGCAAGCCAGTACATTACCGTTCGGCGCGAGCTTCCCATTGGGTTGGTGCATCTTGCATCGTATACTCCGTACAGTTGAGCGCTCGCTAACCATTCATACAGCCGTGTCCCTAAGTATAAGCTGCCTTCTTCCCTCATATATTTATGTAATTGTTACGACTATAATTTGGGTTTTTTTTTTTTTTTTTTTTTTTTTTTTTTTTTTTTTTTTTAGTGTTCTTCAAAAAATGACGCGCCCCCTTTTTTTCCCCTTCGTTTTGGGGGGGGGCCCCATACC